>CAJGYO010000799.1:0-137100 GCA_904845875.1 Miscanthus lutarioriparius | reverse complement strand
CCATAGGCACATAAATCGTTTTGGACGCACCCGGTGGAACACCTAGGTGACGTGGGTCAGCTGGAATCTCGCTTCTTTCCGTTTGGAGATAGTGTTAGTGTGGGTGCAAGATAGGTGCATGGTTGCGCTAGATGTACCATAGCCTCAGAAGTCATTTTAGACGCAACCGATGGTACCACTAGGTGACGAGGCTCAAGTGGAAGCTCGTTTCGGTCCTTTCAGACATGGTGCTAATCTTGACGCAAGATAGGAGCACTGTTTGCGTCGAACGTACCATAGGCTCGGAAATCGTTTTGGACGCACACGATGGAACTCCTAGGTGACGTGGGTCATGTGGAATCTCGCTTCTTACCGTTTGGAGACAGTGTTAATGTTGGTGCAAGATAGTTGCACGCGTTGTGCCAAACGTACGAGAGGCTCAGAAATCGTTTTGGACGCACACGATGGTACCACTAGGTGACGAGGCTCAAGTGGAAGCTCGTTTCGGTCCTTTCAGACATAGTGCTAATCTTGACGCAATATAGGTTCACGGTTTGCGTCGAGCGTACCATAGGCTCGGAAATCGTTTTGGACGCACCCGATGGAACTCCTAGGTGACGTGGGTCATGTGGAATCTTACTTCTTTCCGTTTGGAGACTGTGTTAGTGTCAGTGCAAGATAGGTGCATGGTTTGCGCTAGACGTACCATAGGCTCATAAAACGTTTTGGATGCACTCAATGGTAACACTAGGTTACAGGGCCCAAGTGGAATCTCATTTCAGTCCGTTTGGAGATAGTGCTAATCTTGACACAAGATAGGAGCACTGTTTGCATCGATCATACCATAGGCACATAAATCGTTTTGGACGCACCCGGTGGAACACCTAGGTGACGTGGGTTAGCTGGAATCTCGCTTCTTTCCGTTTGGAGATAGTGTTAGTGTCGGTGCAAGATAGGTGCATGGTTGTGCTAGACGTACCATAGCCTCAGAAGTCATTTTAGACGCACCCGATGGTACCACTAGGTGACGAGGCTCAAGTGGAAGCTCGTTTCGGTCCTTTCAGACATGGTGCTAATCTTGACGCAAGATAGGAGCACTGTTTGCGTCGAACGTACCATAGGCTCGGAAATCGTTTTGGACACACACGATGGAACTCCTAGGTGACGTGGGTCATGTGGAATCTCGCTTCTTACCATTTGGAGACAGTGTTAATGTTGGTGCAAGATAGTTGCACGCGTCGTGCCAAACGTACGAGAGGCTCAGAAATCGTTTTGGACGCACTCGATGGTACCACTAGGTGACGAGGCTCAAGTGGAAGCTCGTTTCGGTCCTTTCGGACATAGTGCTAATCTTGACGCAATATAGGTTCACGGTTTGCGTCGAGCGTACCATAGGCTCGGAAATCGTTTTGGACGCACCCGATGGAACTCCTAGGTGACGTGGGTCATGTGGAATCTCACTTCGTTATCATTGGAGATAGTGTTAGTGTCGGTGCAAGATATGTGCTCGGTTTGCGCCAAACGTACCATTGACTCAGATATCATTTTGGACGCACCCGACGGTACCACTAGGGTGACGAGGCTCGAGTGGAAGCTCGTTTTGGTCCGTTTGGAGATAGTGCTAATCTTGGTGCAACATAAGTGCACTGTTTGCGTCAAACATACCATATGATCGGAAATGATTTTGGATGGACCTGATGGAACTCCTAGGTGACGTGGGTCGTTCTGAATCTCTCTTCTTTCCGTTTCGAGACAGGCGTTAGTGTCGGTGCAAGATAAGTGCATGGTTTGCGCTAGACGTACCATAGGCTTAGAAATCATTTTGCATGCACCCTATGGTACCACTAGGTGACGAGGCTCAAGTGGAAGCTCGTTTCGATCCGTTTGGAGATAGTGCTAATCTTGACGCAAGATAGGAGCACTGTTTGCGTCGAACGTACCATAGGCTCGGAAATTGTTTTGGACACACCCGATGGAACTCCTAGGTGACGTGGGTCATGTGGAATCTCGCTTCTTTCCGTTTGGAGACAGTGTTAGTGTTTGTGCAAGATAGTTGCACGCGTTGTGCCAAACGTACCAGAGGCTCAGAAATCATTTTGGACGCACTCGATGGTACCACTAGGTGACGAGGCACAAGTGGAAGCTCGTTTCGGTCCTTTCGGACATAGTGCTAATCTTGAAGCAAGATAGGTTCACGGTTTGCGTCGAGCATACCTTAGGCTCGGAAATCATTTTGCACGCACCCGATGGAACTCCAAGGTGATGTGGGTCATGTGGAATCTCACTTCTTTATATTTGGAGATAGTGTTAGTGTCGGTGCAAGATAGTTGCACGGTTTGCGCCAAACGTGCCATCGGCTCAGAAATCGTTTTGGACGCACCCGATGGTACCACTAGGTGACCAGGCTCAAGTGGAAGCTCATTTCGGTCCATTTGAAGATAGTGCTAATCTTGACGCAAGATAAGTGCACGATTTGAATCGAACGTACCATAGGCTCATAAATCGTTTTGGACGCACCCGATGGAACTCCTAGGTGACGTGGGTCATGTGGAATGTTACTTCTTTCCGTTTGGAGACTGTGTTAGTGTCAGTGCAAGATAGGTGCATGGTTTGCGCTAGACGTACCATAGGCTCATAAATCGTTTTGGATGCACTCAATGGTAACACTAGTTTACAGGGCCCAAGTGGAAGCTCATTTCAGTCCGTTTGGAGATAGTGCTAACCTTGACACAAGATAGGAGCACGGTTTGCGTCGAACGTACCATAGGCACATAAATCATTTTGGACGCACCCGGTGGAACACCTAGGTGACGTGGGTCAGTTGGAATCTCGCTTCTTTCCGTTTGGAGATAGTGTTAGTGTCGGTGCAAGATAGGTGCATGGTTTGCGCTAGATGTACCATAGGCTCAGAAATCATTTTGGATGCACCCGATGGTACCACTAGGTGACGAGGCCCAAGTGGAAGCTCGTTTCGGTCCGTTTGGACATTGTGCTAATCTTGACGCAAGATAGGAGCACGGTTTGCGTCGAACTTACCATAGGCTCGTAAATCGTTTTGGACACACCTGGTGGAACTCCAAGGCGACGTGGGTCATCTGGAATCTCGCTTCTTTCTGTTTGGAGACATTGTTAGTGTCGGTGCAAGATAGGTGCATGGTTTGCGCTAGACGTACCATAGGCTTAGAAATCATTTTGGATGCACCCGATGGTACCACTAGGTGACGAGGCTCGAGTGGAAGCTCGTTTCGGTCCGTTTGGAGATAGTGCTAATCTTGATGCAACATAAGTGCACTGTTTGCGTCGAACATTTCATATGCTCGGAAATGATTTTGGATGGACCTGATTGAACTCCTTGGTGACGTGGGTCGTTTGGAATCTCTCTTCTTTCTGTTTCGAGACAGGCATTAGTGTCGGTGCAAGATAGGTGCATGGTATGCGCTAGACGTACCATAGGCTCAGAAATCATTTTGGATGCACCCGATGGTACCACTAGGTGACGAGGCCCAAGTGGAAGCTCGTTTTGGTCCGTTTGGACATAGTGCTAATCTTGACGCAAGATAGGAGCACGGTTTGCGTCGAACGTACCATAGGGTCATAAATCGTTTTGGACACACCAGGTGGAACTCCAAGGCGACGTGGGTCATCTGGAATCTCGCTTCTTTCTGTTTGGAGACATTGTTAGTGTCGGTGCAAGATTGGTGCATGGTTTGCGCTAGACGTACCATAGGCTTAGAAATCATTTTGGATGCACCCGATGGTACCACTAGGTGACGAGGCTCAAGTGAAAGCTCGTTTCGATCCGTTTGGAGATAGAGCTAATCTTGACACAAGATAGGAGCACGGTTTGCGTCGAACGTACCATAGGCTCGGAAATCATTTTGGACGCACCCGATGGAACTCCTAGGTGACGTGGGTCATGTGGAATCTCGATTCTTGCCATTTGGAGACAGTGTTAGTGTTGGTGCAAGATAGTTGCACTCGTTGTGCGAAACATACCAGAGGCCCAGAAATCATTTTGGACGCACTCGATGGTACCAAGAGATGACGAGGCTCAAGTGGAAGCTCGTTTCTGTCCTTTCAGACATAGTGCTAATCTTGACGCAAGATAGGTGCATTGTTTGCGTCGAGCGTACCATAGGCTCGGAAATCGTTTTGGACGCACCCAATGGAACTCCTAGGTGACGTGGGTCATGTGGAATCTCACTTCTTTATCTTTGGAGATAGTGTTAGTGTCGGTGCAAGATAGGAGCACGGTTTGCGCCAAACGTGCCATCGGCTCAGAAATCGTTTTGGACGCACCCGATGGTTCCACTATATGACAAGGCTCAAGTGGAAGCTCATTTCGGTCCGTTTGAAGATAGTGCTAATCTTGAGGCAAGATAAGAGCACGATTTGAATCGAACGTACCTTAGGCTCGTAAAACATTTTGTACGCACCCGATGGAACTCCTAGGTGACGTGGGTCATGTGGAATCTTACTTCTTTCCGTTTGGAGACTGTGTTAGTGTCAGTGCAAGATAGGTACATGCTTTGCGCTAGACGTACCATAGGCTCATAAAACGTTTTGGACGCACTCAATGGTAACACTAGGTTGCGGGGCTCAAGTGGAATCTCATTTCAGTTCGTTTGGAGATAGTGCTAATCTTGACACAAGATAGGAGCACGGTTTGCGTCGAACATACCATAGGCACATAAATCGTTTTGGACGCACTCGGTGGAAGATCTAGGTGACGTGGGTCTGCTGGAATCTCGCTTCTTTCCGTTTGGAGATAGTGTTAGTGTCGGTGCAAGATAGGTGCATGGTTGCGCTAGACGTACCATAGCCTCAGAAGTCATTTTAGACGCACCCGATGGTACCACTAGGTGACGAGGCTCAAGTGGAAGCTCGTTTCGGTCCTTTCGGACATGGTGCTAATCTTGACGCAAGATAGGAGCACTGTTTGCGTCGAACGTACCATAGGCTCGGAAATCATTTTGGACGCACACGATGGAACTCCTAGGTGACATGGGTCATGTGGAATCTCGCTTCTTTCTGTTTGGAGACAGTGTCAATGTTGGTGCAAGATAGTTGCACGCGTTGTGCCAAACGTACGAGAGGCTCAGAAATCGTTTTGGACGCACTCGATGGTACCACTAGGTGACGAGGCTCAAGTGGAAGCTCGTTTCGGTCCTTTCGGACATAGTGCTAACCATGACGCAATATAGGTTCACGGTTTGCGTCGAGCGTACCATATGCTCGGAAATCTTTTTGGACGCACCCGATGGAACTCCTAGGTGACGTGGGTCATGTGGAATCTCACTTCGTTATCATTGGAGATAGTGTTAGTGTCGGTGCAAGATAGGTGCTCGGTTTGCGCCAAACGTACCATTGACTCAGATATCATTTTGGACGCACCCGATGGTACCACTAGGTGACGAGGCTCGAGTGGAAGCTCATTTCGGTCCGTTTGGAGATAGTGCTAATCTTGATGCAACATAAGTGCACTGTTTGCGTCGAACATACCATATGCTCGGAAATGATTTTGGATGGACCTGATGGAACTCCTAGGTGACGTGGGTCGTTTGGAATCTCTCTTCTTTCCGTTTGGAGACAGGCGTTAGTGTCGGTGCAAGATAGGTGCATGGTTTGCGCTAGACGTACCATAGGCTTAGAAATCATTTTGGATGCACCCGATGGTACCACTAGGTGACGAGGCCCAAGTGGAAGCTCATTTTGGTCCGTTTGGACATAGTGCTAATCTTGACGCAAGATAGGAGCATGGTTTGCGTCGAACGTACCATAGGCTCAGAAATCGTTTTGGACGCACCCGATGGAACTCCTAGGTGACGTGGGTCATGTGGAATCTCGCTTCTTTCCGTTTGGAGACAGTGTTAGTGTCGGTGCAAGATAGGTGCATGGTTTGCGCTAGACGTACCATAGGCTTAGAAATCATTTTGGATGCACCCGATGGTACCACTAGGTGACGAGGCTCAAGTGGAAGCTCGTTTCGGTCCTTTCGGACATGGTGCTAATCTTGACACAAGATAGGAGCACTGTTTGCGTCGAACGCACCATAGGCTCGGAAATCGTTTTGGACGCACACGATGGAACTCCTAGGTGACGTGGGTCATGTGGAATCTCGCTTCTTTCCGTTTGGAGACAGTGTGAGTGTTGGTGCAAGATAGTTGCATGGTTGTGCGCTAGAATGTACCATAGGCTCAGAAATCATTTTGGATGCACCCGATGGTACCACTAGGTGACGAGGCTCAAGTGGAAGCTCGTTTCGGTCCTTTCGGACATGGTGCTAATCTTGACGCAAGATAGGAGCACTGTTTGCGTCGAACGCACCATAGGCTCGGAAATCGTTTTGGACCCACACGATGGAACTCCTAGGTGACGTGGGTCATGCGGAATCTTGCTTCTTTCTGTTTGGAGACATTGTTAGTGTCGGTGCAAGATAGGTGCATGGTTTGCGCTAGACGTACCATAGGCTTAGAAATCATTTTGGATGCACCCGATGGTACCACTAGGTGACGAGGCTCAAGTGGAAGCTCGTTTGATCCTGTTTGGAGATAGTGCTAATCTTGACGCAAGATAGGAGCACGGTTTTTATTTCGTCGAACGCATACCATAGGCTTGGAAATCGTTTTGGGCGCACCGATGGAACTCCTAGGTGACGTGGGTCATGTGGAATCTCTCTTCTTTCCATTTGGAGACAGTGTTAGTGTTGGTGCAAGATAGTTGCACGCATGTTGTTGTAAGATAGGTGCATGCCAAACGTACCAGAGGCTCAGAAATCATTTTGGACGCACTTTTCGATGGTACCACTAGGTGACGAGGCTCAAGTGGAAGCTCGTTTCGGTCCTTTTCGGACATAGTGCTAATCTTGACGCAAGATAGGTGCACGGTTTGCGTCGAGCATACCATAGGCTCAGAAATCGTTTTGGACGCACCCGATGGAACTCCTAGGTGACGTGGGTCATGTGGAATCTCACTTCGTTATCATTGGAGATAGTGTTAGTGTCGGTGCAAGATAGGTGCACGGTTTGCGCCAAACGTACCATTGACTCATATATCGTTTTGGACGCACCCGATGGTACCACTAGGTGATAAGGCTCAAGTGGAAGCTGATTTCGGTCCGATTGAAGATAGTGCTAATCTTGACGCAAGATAAGACCACGATTTGAATCGAACGTACCTTAGGCTCATAAATCATTTTGGACGCACACGATGGAACAACTAGGTGACATGGGTCATGTGGAATCTCGCTTCTTTCCGTTTGGAGACAGTGTTAATGTTGGTGCAAGATAGTTGCACGCGTTGTGCCAAACGTACGAGAGGCTCAGAAATCATTTTGGACGCACTCGATGGTACCACTAGGTGACGAGGCTCAAGTGGAAGCTCGTTTCGGTCCTTTCTGACATAGTGCTAATCTTGACGCAATATAGGATCACGGTTTGCGTCGAGCGTACCATAGGCTCGGAAATCGTTTTGGACGCACCCGATGGAACTCCTAGGTGACATGGGTCATGTGGAATCTCGCTTCTTTCCGTTTGGAGACAGTGTTAGTGTTGGTGCAAGATAGTTGCACGCGTTGTGCCAAACGTACCAGAGGCTCAGAAATCATTTTAGACGCACTCGATGGTACCACTAGGTGACGAGGCTCAAGTGGAAGCTTGTTTCGGTCCTTTCGGACATAGTGCTAATCTTGAAGCAAGATAGGTGCACGGTTTGCGTCGAGCGTACCATAGGCTCGGAAATCGTTTTGCACGCACCCGATGGAACTCCAAGGTGACGTGGGTCATGTGGAATCTCACTTCTTTATCTTTGGAGATAGTGTTAGTGTCGGTGCAAGATAGGTGCACGGTTTGCGCCAAACGTGCCATCGGCTCAGAAATCGTTTTGGACGCACCCGCTGGTACCACTAGGTGACAAGGCTCAAGTGGAAGCTTATTTCGGTCCGTTTGAAGATAGTGCTAATCTTGACGCAAGATAAGAGCACGATTTGAATCGAACGTACCTTAGGCTCGTAAATCATTTTGGACGCACCTGATGGAACTCCTAGGTGACGTGGGTCATGTGGAATCTTACTTCTTTCCGTTTGGAGACTGTGTTAGTGTCAGTGCAAGATAAGTGCATGGTTTGCGCTAGACATACCATAGGCTCATAAAACATTTTGGATGCACTCAATGGTTACACTAGGTTACAGGGCACAAGTGGAATCTCATTTCAGTCCGTTTGGAGATAGTGCTAATCTTGACACAAGATAGGAGCACGGTTTGCGTCGAACATACCATAGGCACATAAATCGTTTTGGACGCACCCGGTGGAACACCTAGGTGACGTGGGTCAGCTGGAATCTCGCTTCTTTCCGTTTGGAGATAGTGTTAGTGTCGGTGCAAGATAGGTGCATGGTTGCGCTAGACGTACCATAGCCTCAGAAGTCATTTTAGACGCACCCGATGGTACCACTAGGTGATGAGGCTCAAGTGGAAGCTCGTTTCGGTCCTTTCTGACATAGTGCTAATCTTGACGCAATATAGGATCACGGTTTGCGTCGAGCGTACCATAGGCTCGGAAATTGTTTTGGACGCACCCGATGGAACTCCTAGGTGACGTGGGTCATGTGGAATCTCACTTCGTTATCATTGGAGATAGTGTTAGTGTCGGTGCAAGATAGGTGCTCGGTTTGCGCCAAACGTACCATTGACTCAGATATCATTTTGGACGCACCCGACGGTACCACTAGGTGACGAGGCTCGAGTGGAAGCTCGTTTCGGTCCGTTTGGAGATAGTGCTAATCTTGATGCAACATAAGTGCACTGTTTGCGTCGAACATACCATATGCTCGGAAATGATTTTGGATGCACCTGATTGAACTCCTAGGTGACGTGGGTCGTTTGGAATCTCTCTTCTTTCCGTTTAGAGACAGGCGTTAGTGTCGGTGCAAGATAGGTGCATGGTTTGTGCTAGACGTACCATAGGCTTAGAAATCATTTTGGATGCACCCGATGGTACCACAAGGTGACGAGGCTCAAGTGGAAGCTCGTTTCGATCCGTTTGGAGATAGTGCTAATCTTGACGCAAGATAGGAGCACTGTTTGCGTCGAACGTACCATAGGCTTGGAAATTGTTTTGGACGCACCCGATGGAACTCCTAGGTGACATGGGTCATGTGGAATCTCGCTTCTTTCCGTTTGGAGACAGTGTTAGTGTTGGTGCAAGATAGTTGCACGCGTTGTGCCAAACGTACCAGAGGCTCAGAAATCATTTTAGACGCACTCGATGGTACCACTAGGTGACGAGGCTCAAGTGGAAGCTTGTTTTGGTCCTTTCGGACATAGTGCTAATCTTGAAGCAAGATAGGTGCACGGTTTGCGTCGAGCGTACCATAGGCTCGGAAATCGTTTTGCACGCACCCGATGGAACTCCAAGGTGACGTGGGTCATGTGGAATCTCACTTCTTTATCTTTGGAGATAGTGTTAGTGTCGGTGCAAGATAGGTGCACGGTTTGCGCCAAACGTGCCATCGGCTCAGAAATCGTTTTGGACGCACCCGCTGGTACCACTAGGTGACAAGGCTCAAGTGGAAGCTTATTTCGGTCCGTTTGAAGATAGTGCTAATCTTGATGCAAGATAAGAGCACGATTTGAATCGAACGTACCTTAGGCTCGTAAATCATTTTGGACGCACCTGATGGAACTCCTAGGTGACGTGGGTCATGTGGAATCTTACTTCTTTCCGTTTGGAGACTGTGTTAGTGTCAGTGCAAGATAAGTGCATGGTTTGCGCTAGACATACCATAGGCTCATAAAACGTTTTGGATGCACTCAATGGTTACACTAGGTTACAGGGCACAAGTGGAATCTCATTTCAGTCCGTTTGGAGATAGTGCTAATCTTGACACAAGATAGGAGCACGGTTTGCGTCGAACATACCATAGGCACATAAATCGTTTTGGACGCACCCGGTGGAACACCTAGGTGACGTGGGTCAGCTGGAATCTCGCTTCTTTCCGTTTGGAGATAGTGTTAGTGTCGGTGCAAGATAGGTGCATGGTTGCGCTAGACGTACCATAGCCTCAGAAGTCATTTTAGACGCACCCGATGGTACCACTAGGTGATGAGGCTCAAGTGGATGCTCATTTCGGTCCTTTCAGACATGGTGCTAATCTTGATGCAAGATAGGTGCTCGGTTTGCGTCGAGAGTACCATAGGCTCGAAAATTGTTTTGGCGCACCCGATGGAACTCCTAGGTGACGTGGGTCATGAGGAATCTCGCTTCTTTCCGTTTGGAGACAGTGTTAGTGTTGGTGCAAGATAGGTGCACGCATTGTGTCAAACGTACGAGAGGCTCAGAAATCGTTTTGGACGCACTCGATGGTACCACTAGGTGACGAGGCTCAAGTGGAAGCTCGTTTCGGTCCTTTCGGACATAGTGCTAATCTTGACGCAAGATAGGTGCACGGTTTGCGTCGAGCGTACCATAGGCTCGGAAATCGTTTTGGACGCACCTGATGGAACTCCTAGGTGACGTGGGTCATGTGGAATCTCACTTCGTTATCATTGGAGATAGTGTTAGTGTCGGTGCAAGATAGGTGCTCGGTTTGCACCAAACGTACCATTGACTCAGATATCATTTTGGACGCACCCGACGGTACCACTAGGTGACGAGGCTCGAGTGGAAGCTCGTTTCGGTCCGTTTGGAGATAGTGCTAATCTTGATGCAACATAAGTGCACTATTTGCGTCGAACATACCATATGCTCGGAAATGATTTTGGATGCACCTGATTGAACTCCTAGGTGACGTGGGTCGTTTGGAATCTCTCTTCTTTCCGTTTAGAGACAGGCGTTAGTGTCGGTGCAAGATAGGTGCATGGTTTGCGCTAGACGTACCATAGGCTCAGAAATCATTTTGGATGCACCCGATGGTACCACTAGGTGACGAGGCCCAAGTGGAAGCTCGTTTTGGTCCGTTTGGACATAGTGCTAATCTTGACGCAAGATAGGAGCATGGTTTGCGTCGAACGTACCATAGGATCGAAAATTGTTTTGGACACACCTGGTGGAACTCCAAGGCGACGTGGGTCATGAGGAATCTCGCTTCTTTCCGTTTGGAGACAGTGTTAGTGTTGGTGCAAGATAGGTGCACGCGTTGTGTCAAACGTACGAGAGGCTCAGAAATCATTTTGGACGCACTCGATGGTACCACTAGGTGACGAGGCTCAAGTGGAAGCTCGTTTTGGTCCTTTCAGACATAGTGCTAATCTTGACGCAAGATAGGTGCACGGTTTGCGTCGAGCGTACCATAGGCTCGGAAATCGTTTTGGACGCACCCGATGGAACTCCTAGGTGACGTGGGTCATGTGGAATCTCACTTCGTTATCATTGGAGATAGTGTTAGTGTCGGTGCAAGATAGGTGCTCGGTTTGCGCCAAACGTATCATTGACTCAGATATCATTTTGGACGCACCCGACGATACCACTAGGTGACGAGGCTCGAGTGGAAGCTCGTTTCGGTCCGTTTGGAGATAGTGCTAATCTTGATAAAACATAAGTGCACTGTTTGCGTCGAACATACCATATGCTCGGAAATGATTTTGGATGGACCTGATTGAACTCCTAGGTGACGTGGGTCGTTTGGAATCTCTCTTATTTCCGTTTCGAGACAGGCGTTAGTGTCGGTGCAAGATAGGTGCATGGTTTGCGCCAGACGTACCATAGACTCAGAAATCATTTTGGATGCACCTGATGGTACCACTAGGTGATGAGGCCCAAGTGGAAGCTCGTTTTGGTCCATTTGGACATAGTGCTAATCTTGATGCAAGATAGGAGCACGGTTTGCGTCGAACGTACAAGAGGCTCGTAAATCATTTTGGACACACCTGGTGGAACTCCAAGGCGACGTGGGTCATTTGGAATCTCGCTTCTTTCTGTTTGGAGACATTGTTAGTGTCGGTGCAAGATAGGTGCATGGTGTGCGCTAGACGTACCATAGGCTTAGAAATCATTTTGGATGCACCCGATGGTACCACTAGGTGACGAGGCTCAAGTGGAAGCTCGTTTCGATCCGTTTGGAGATAGTGCTAATCTTGACGCAAGATAGGAGCACGGTTTGCGTCGAACGTACAATAGGCTCGGAAATCGTTTTGGACGCACCCGATGGAACTCCTAGGTGATGTGTGTCATGTGGAATCTCACTCCGTTATCATTGGAGATAGTGTTAGTGTCGGTGCAAGGTAGGTGCTCGGTTTGCGCCAAACGTACCATTGACTCAGATATCATTTTGGACGCACCTGACGGTACCACTAGGTGACGAGGCTCGAGTGGAACCTCATTTCGGTCCGTTTGGAGACAGTGCTAATCTTGATGCAACATAAGTGCACTGTTTGCGTCGAACATTCCATATGCTCGGAAATGATTTTGGATGGACCTGATTGAACTCCTAGGTGACGTGGGTCGTTTGGAATCTCTCTTCTTTCCGTTTCGAGACAGGCGTTAGTGTCAGTGCAAGATAGGTGCATGGTTTGCGCTAGACGTACCATAGGCTCAGAAATCATTTTGGATGCACCCGATGGTACCACTAGGTGACGAGGCCCAAGTGGAAGCTCGTTTTGGTCCGTTTGGACATAGTGCTAATCTTGACGCAAGATAGGAGCACGGTTTGCGTCGAACGTACCATTGGCTCATAAATCGTTTTGGACACACCTCGTGGAACTCCAAGGCGACGTGGGTCATTTGGAATCTCGCTTCTTTCTGTTTGGAGACATTGTTAGTGTCGGTGCAAGATAGGTGTATGGTTTGCGCTATACATACCATAGGCTTAGAAATCATTTTGGATGCACCCGATGGTACCACTAGGTGACGAGGCTCAAGTGGAAGCTCGTTTCGATCCGTTTGGATGTAGCGCTAATCTTGACGCAAGATAGGAGCACGGTTTGCGTCGAACGTACCATAGGCTCGAAAATTGTTTTGGACGCACCCGATGGAACTCCTTGGTGATGTGGGTCACGAGGAATCTCGCTTCTTTCCGTTTGGAGACAGTGTTAGTGTTGGTGCAAGATAGGTGCACGCGTTGTGTCAAACGTACGAGAGGCTCAGAAATCGTTTTGGACACACTCGATGGTACCACTAGGTGACGAGGCTCAAGTAAAAGCTCGTTTCGGTCCTTTCGGACATAGTGCTAATCTTGACGCAAGATAGGTGCACGGTTTGCGTCGAGAGTACCATAGGCTCGAAAATTGTTTTGGACGCACCCGATGGAACTCCTAGGTGACGTGGGTCATGAGGAATCTCGCTTCTTTCCATTTGGAGACAGTGTTAGTGTTGGTGCAAGATAGGTGCACGCGTTGTGTCAAACGTACGAGAGGCTCAGAAATCATTTTGGACGCACTCAATGGTACCACTAGGTGACAAGGCTCAAGTGGAAGCTCGTTTCGGTCCTTTCGGACATAGTGATAATCTTGACGCAAGATAGGTGCACGGTTTGCGTCGAGCGTACCATAGGCTTGGAAATCGTTTTGGACGCACCCGATGGAACTCCTAGGTGACGTGGGTCATGTGGAATCTCACTTCGTTATCATTGGAGATAGTGTTAGTGTCGGTGCAAGATAGGTGCTCGGTTTGCGCCAAACGTACCATTGACTCAGATATCATTTTGGACGCACCTGACGGTACCACTAGGTGACGAGGCTCGAGTGGAACCTCATTTCGGTCCGTTTGGAGACAGTGCTAATCTTGATGCAACATAAGTGCACTGTTTGCGTCGAACATTCCATATGCTCGGAAATGATTTTGGATGGACCTGATTGAACTCCTAGGTGACGTGGGTCGTTTGGAATCTCTCTTCTTTCCGTTTCGAGACAGGCGTTAGTGTCGGTGCAAGATAGGTGTATGGTTTGCACTAGACGTAACATAGGCTCAGAAATCATTTTGGATGCACCCGATGGTACCACTAGGAGACGAGGCCCAAGTGGAAGCTCGTTTTGGTCCGTTTGGACATAGTGCTAATCTTGACGCAAGATAGGAGCACGGTTTGCGTCGAACGTACAATAGGCTCGGAAATCGTTTTGGACGCACCCGATGGAACTCCTAGGTGATGTGTGTCATGTGGAATCTCACTCCGTTATCATTGGAGATAGTGTTAGTGTCGGTGCAAGGTAGGTGCTCGGTTTGCGCCAAACGTACCATTGACTCAGATATCATTTTGGACGCACCTGACGGTACCACTAGGTGACGAGGCTCGAGTGGAACCTCATTTCGGTCCGTTTGGAGACAGTGCTAATCTTGATGCAACATAAGTGCACTGTTTGCGTCGAACATTCCATATGCTCGGAAATGATTTTGGATGGACCTGATTGAACTCCTAGGTGACGTGGGTCGTTTGGAATCTCTCTTATTTCCGTTTCGAGACAGGCGTTAGTGTCGGTGCAAGATAGGTGCATGGTTTGCGCTAGACGTACCATAGGCTCAGAAATCATTTTGGATGCACCCGATGGTACCACTAGGTGACGAGGCCCAAGTGGAAGCTCGTTTTGGTCCGTTTGGACATAGTGCTAATCTTGACGCAAGATAGGAGCATGGTTTGCGTCGAACGTACAATAGGCTCGTAAATCGTTTTGGACACACCTGGTGGAACTCCAAGGCGACGTGGGTCATTTGGAATCTCGCTTCTTTCTGTTTGGAGACATTGTTAGTGTCGGTGCAAGATAGGTGCATGGTTTGCGCTAGATGTACCATAGGCTTAGAAATCATTTTGGATGCACCCGATGGTACCACTAGGTGACGAGGCTCAAGTGGAAGCTCGTTTCGATCCGTTTGGAGATAGTGCTAATCTTGACGCAAGATAGGAGCACGGTTTGCGTCGAACGTACCATAGGTTCGGAAATCATTTTGGACGCACCCGATGGAACTCCTAGGTGACGTGGGTCATGTGGAATCTCGCTTCTTTCCGTTTGGAGATAGTGTTAGTGTTGGTGCAAGATAGGTGCACGCGTTGTGCCAAACGTACCAGAGGCTCAGAAATCATTTTGGATGCACCCGATGGTACCACTAGGTGACGAGGCTCAAGTGGAAGCTCGTTTCGATCCGTTTGGAGATAGTGCTAATCTTGACGCAAGATAGGAGCACGGTTTGCGTCGAGCGTACCATAGGCTCGGAAATCGTTTTGGACGCACCCGATGGAACTCCTAGGTGACGTGGGTCATGTGGAATCTCACTTCGTTATCATTGGAGATAGTGTTAGTGTCGGTGCAAGATAGGTGCTCGGTTTTGCGCTAAACGCGTACCATTGACTCAGATATCATTTTGGGCGCTTTTGACGGTACCACTAGGTGACGAGGCTCGAGTGGAAGCTCATTTCGGTCCGTTTGGAGATAGTGCTAATCTTGATGCAACATAAGTGCACTGTTTGCGTCGAACATTCCATATGCTCGGAAATGATTTTGGATGGATCTGATTGAACTCCTAGGTGACGTGGGTCATTTGGAATCTCTCTTCTTTCCATTTCGAGACAGGCGTTAGTGTCAGTGCAAGATAGGTGCATGGTTTGCGCTAGACGTACCATAGGCTCAGAAATCATTTTGGACGCACTCGATGGTACCACTAGGTGACGAGGCTCAAGTGGAAGCTCGTTTCGGTCCTTTCGGACATAGTGCTAATCTTGATGCAAGATAGGTGCTCGGTTTGCGTCGAGCGTACCATAGGCTCGAAAATTGATTTTGGACACACCTGGTGGAACTCCTAGGTGGCGTGGGTCATTTGGAATCTCGCTTCTTTCCGTTTGGAGACATTGTTAGTGTCGGTGCAAGATAGGTGCATGGTTTGCGCTAGGCGTACCATAGGCTTAGAAATCATTTTGGATGCACCGATGGTACCACTAGGTGACGAGGCTCAAGTGGAAGCTTCGTTTCGATCCGTTTGGAGATAGTGCTAATCTTGACGCAAGATAGGTGCACGGTTTGCGTCGAGAGATACCATAGGCTCGGAAATCATTTTGGACGCACCCGATGGAACTCCTAGGTGACGTGGGTCATGTGGAATCTCGCTTCTTTCCGTTTGGAGATAGTGTTAGTGTTGGTGCAAGATAGGTGCACGCGTTGTGCCAAACGTACCAGAGGCTCAGAAATCATTTTGGATGCACCCGATGGTACCACTAGGTGACGAGGCTCGAGTGGAAGCTCGTTTGGTCCGTTGGACATAGTGCTAAATCTTGACGCAAGATAGGTGCACGGTTTGCGTCGAACGTACAATAGGATCGGAAATCGTTTTGGACGCACCCGATGGAACTCCTAGGTGACGTGTGTCATGTGGAATCTCACTTCGTAATCATTGGAGATAGTGTTAGTGTCGGTGCAAGATAGGTGCTCGGTTTGCGCCAAACGTACCATTGACTCAGATATCATTTTGGACGCACCTGACGGTACCACTAGGTGACGAGGCTCGAGTGGAAGCTCATTTCGGTCCGTTTGGAGATAGTGCTAATCTTGATGCAACATAAGTGCACTGTTTGCGTCGAACATTCCATATGCTCGGAAATGATTTTGGATGGATCTGATTGAACTCCTAGGTGACGTGGGTCATTTGGAATCTCTCTTCTTTCCGTTTCGAGACAGGCGTTAGTGTCAGTGCAAGATAGGTGCATGGTTTGCGCTAGACGTACCATAGGCTCAGAAATCATTTTGGACGCACTCGATGGTACCACTAGGTGACGAGGCTCAAGTGGAAGCTCGTTTCGGTCCTTTCGGACATAGTGCTAATCTTGATGCAAGATAGGTGCTCGGTTTGCGTCGAGAGTACCATAGGCTCGAAAATTGATTTGGACGCACCCGATGGAATTCCTAGGTGACGTGGGTCATGAGGAATCTCGCTTCTTTCCGATTGGAGACAGTGTTAGTGTTGGTGCAAGATAGGTGCATGGTTTGTGCTAGACGCGTACCATAGGCTCAGAAAATCATTTTGGATGCACCCGATGGTACCACTAGGTGACGAGGCTCAAGTGGAAGCTCGTTTTGGTCCGTTTGGAGATAGTGCTAATCTTGACGCAAGATAGGTGCACGGTTTGCGTCGAACGTACCATAGGCTCGAAATCGTTTTGGATGCACCCAATGGAACTCCTAGGTGACGTGGGTCATGTGGAATCTCACTTCTTTATCATTTGGAGATAGTGTTAGTGTTGGTGCAAGATAGGTGCATGGTTTTGTGCCAAACGTACCATTGACTCAGAAATCATTTTGGACGCACTCGATGGTACCACTAGGTGACGAGGCTCAAGTGGAAGCTCGTTTGGTCCGTTTGGAGATAGTGCTAATCTTGACGCAAGATAGGAGCACTGGTTTGCGTCGAACATACCATATATCTCGAAAATGATTTTGGATGCACCTGATGGAACTCCTAGGTGGCGTGGGTCATTTGGAATCTCTCTTCTTTCCGTTTGGAGACAGTGTTAGTGTCGGTTGCAAGATAGGTGCATGGTTTGCGCTAGAATGTACCATAGGCTCGAGAAATCATTTTGGATGCACCCGATGGTACCACTAGGTGACAGGCTCAAGTGGAAGCTCGTTTCGATCCGTTTGGAGATAGTGCTAATCTTGATGCAAGATAGGAGCACTGTTTCCGTCGAACGTACCATAGGCTCGGAAATTGTTTTGGACGCACCCGATGGAACTCCTAGGTGATGTGGGTCATGTGGAATCTCGCTTCTTTCCATTTGGAGACAGTGTTAGTGTCCGTGCAAGATAGGTGCATGGTTTGTGCTAGACGTACCATAGGCTTAGAAACCATTTTGGATGCACCCGATGGTACCACTAGGTGACGAGGCTCAAGTGGAAACTCGTTTCGATCCGTTTGGAGATAGTGCTAATCTTGATGCAAGATAGGAGCACGGTTTGCGTCGAACGTACCATAGGCTCGGAAATCATTTTGGGCCACCCAATGGAACTCCTAGGTGACGTGGGTCATGTGGAATCTCACTTCGTTATCATTGGAGATAGTGTTAGTGTGTCGGTGCAAGATAGGTGCTCGGTTTTTTGCCAAACGTACCATTGACTCAGATATCATTTTGGACTTTTTGATGGTACCACTAGGTGACGAGGCTCAGAGTGGAAGCTCGTTTGATCCGTTTTGGAGATAGTGCTAATCTTGATGCAACATAAGTGCAGTGTTTGCGTCGAACATACCATATGCTCGAAAATGATTTTGGATGGACCTGATTGAACTCCTAGGTGACGTGGGTCGTTTGGAATCTCTCTTCTTTTCGTTTCGAGACAGGCGTTAGTGTCGGTGCAAGATAGGTGCATGGTTTGCGCTAGGCGTACCATAGGCTCGAAATCATTTTGGATGCACCCTATGGTACCACTAGGTGACGAGAGCTCAAGTGGAAGCTCGTTTTGGTCCGTTTGGAGATAGTGCTAATCTTGATGCAACATAAGAGCACGGTTTTGCGTCGAAGATACCATAGGCTCGGAAATGATTTTGGGCCACACCTGATGGAACTCCTAGGTGACGTGGGTCATTTGGAATCTCGCTTCTTTCCGTTTGGAGACAGTGTTAGTGTTGGTGCAAGATAGGTGCATGGTTGTGCGCTAAACGTACCATAGGCTCAGAAATCATTTTGGATGCACTGATGGTACCACTAGGTGACGAGGCTCAAGTGGAAGCTTGTTTTGGTCCTTTGGGACATAGTGCTAATCTTGAAGCAAGATAGGTGCACGGTTTTTGCGTCGAACGTACCATAGGCTCGAAATCGCATTTTGGACGCACCCGATGGAACTCCTAGGTGACGTGGGTCATGTGGAATCTCACTTCTTTATCTTTGGAGATAGTGTTAGTGTCGGTGCAAGATAGGTGCACGGTTTGTGCCAAACGTGCCATCGGCTCAGAAATCATTTTGGATGCACCCGATGGTACCACTAGGTGACAAGGCTCAAGTGGAAGCTTATTTCGGTCCGTTTGAAGATAGTGCTAATCTTGATGCAAGATAAGAGCACGATTTGAATCGAACGTACCATAGGCTCGTAAAATCATTTTGGGCGCACCTGATGGAACTCCTAGGTGACGTGGGTCATGTGGAATCTCACTTCTTTCCGTTTGGAGACAGTGTTAGTGTCGGTTGCAAGATAGGTGCATGGTTTTGCGCTAGACATACCATAGGCTCATAAATCATTTTGGATGCACTCAATGGTTACCACTAGGTGACAGAGGCTCAAGTGGAAGCTCATTTCAGTCCGTTTGGAGATAGTGCTAATCTTGACACAAGATAGGAGCACGGTTTTTGCGTCGAACATACCATAGGCTCATAAATCGTTTTGGACGGATGCTGATGAACTCCTAGGTGACGTGGGTCATTTGAATCTCGCTTCTTTCCGTTTGGAGATAGTGTTAGTGTCGGTGCAAGATAGGTGCATGGTTTTGCGCTAGGCGTACCATAGCCTCGAAATCATTTTGGACGCACCCGATGGTACCACTAGGTGATGAGGCTCAAGTGGAAGCTCGTTTCGGTCCTTTCAAACATGGTGCTAATCTTGATGCAAGATAGGTGCTCGGTTTTGCGTCGAGAGTACCATAGGCTCGAAAATTGTTTTGGGCGCACCCGATGGAACTCCTAGGTGGCGTGGGTCATGAGGAATCCGCTTCTTTCCGTTTGGAGACAGTGTTAGTGTTGGTGCAAGATAGGTGCACGCATTGTGTCAAACGTACGAGAGGCTCAGAAATCGTTTTGGACGCACTCGATGGTACCACTAGGTGACGAGGCTCAAGTGGAAGCTCGTTTTGGTCCTTTTGGACATAGTGCTAATCTTGATGCAAGATAGGTGCACGGTTTTGCGTCGAGCGTACCATAGGCTCGAAAATCGTTTTTGGGCGCACCCGATGGAACTCCTAGGTGGCGTGGGTCATGTGGAATCTCACTTCTTTATCATTTGGAGATAGTGTTAGTGTGTCGGTGCAAGATAGGTGCTCGGTTTGCGCCAAACGTACCATTGACTCAGATATCATTTTGGGCGCACCCAATGGTACCACTAGGTGATGAGGCTCGAGTGGAAGCTCGTTTCGGTCCGTTTGGAGATAGTGCTAATCTTGATGCAACATAAGTGCACTATTTGCGTCGAACATACCATATGCTCGGAAATGATTTTGGATGCACCTGATGGAACTCCTAGGTGACGTGGGTCATTTGGAATCTCTCTTCTTTCCGTTTGGAGACAGTGTTAGTGTCGGTGCAAGATAGGTGCATGGTTTGCGCTAGACGTACCATAGGCTCGAGAAATCATTTTGGATGCACCCGATGGTACCACTAGGTGACGAGGCTCAAGTGGAAGCTCGTTTTGGTCCGTTTGGATATAGTGCTAATCTTGGCGCAAGATAGGAGCATGGTTTGCGTCGAACGTACCATATGATCGAAAATTGTTTTGGACACACCTGATGGAACTCCTAGGTGACGTGGGTCATGAGGAATCTCGCTTCTTTCCGTTTGGAGACAGTGTTAGTGTTGGTGCAAGATAGGTGCATGCGTTGTGTCAAATGTACGAGAGGCTCGAAAATCATTTTGGACGCTTTTCGATGGTACCACTAGGTGACGAGGCTCAAGTGGAAGCTTCGTTTTGGTCCTTTCGGACATAGTGCTAATCTTGACGCAAGATAGGTGCACGGTTTGCGCGTCGAGCGTACCATAGGCTCGGAAATCATTTTGGGCGCACCGATGGAACTCCTAGGTGACGTGGGTCATGTGGAATCTCACTTCGTTATCATTGGAGATAGTGTTAGTGTCGGTGCAAGATAGGTGCTCGGTTTTGCGCCAAACGTATCATTGACTCGAATATCATTTTGGGCGCTTTTGACGATACCACTAGGTGACGAGGCTCGAGTGGAAGCTTCGTTTGGTCCGTTTGGAGATAGTGCTAATCTTGATAAAACATAAGTGCACTGTTTGCGTCGAACATACCATATGCTCAGAAATGATTTTGGATGGACCTTATGGAACTCCTAGTTGACGTGGGTCGTTTGGAATCTCTCTTCTTTCCGTTTGGAGACAGGCGTTAGTGTCGGTGCAAGATAGGTGCATGGTTTTGCGCTAGGCGTACCATAGACTCAGAAATCATTTTGGATGCACCTGATGGTACCACTAGGTGATGAGGCCCAAGTGGAAGCTCGTTTTGGTCCATTTGGACATAGTGCTAATCTTGACGCAAGATAGGAGCACGGTTTGCGTCGAGCGTACCATAGGCTCGTAAATCATTTTGGACACACCTGGTGGAACTCCAAGGCGGCGTGGGTCATTTGGAATCTCGCTTCTTTCTGTTTGGAGACATTGTTAGTGTCGGTGCAAGATAGGTGCATGGTTTTGCGCTAGGCGTACCATAGGCTTAGAAATCATTTTGGATGCACCCGATGGTACCACTAGGTGACGAGGCTCAAGTGGAAGCTCGTTTGATCCGTTTGGAGATAGTGCTAATCTTGGCGCAAGATAGGAGCACGGTTTGCGTCGAGCGTACCATAGGCTCTCGAAATCGTTTTGGGCGCACCCGATGGAACTCCTAGGTGATGTGTGTCATGTGGAATCTCACTTCTTTATCATTGGAGATAGTGTTAGTGTCGGTGCAAGATAGGTGCATGGTTTGCGCCAAACGTACCATTGACTCAGAGATATCATTTTGGATGCACTTGATGGTACCACTAGGTGACGAGGCTCAAGAGTGGAAGCCTCATTTCGGTCCGTTTGAGACATAGTGCTAATCTTGATGCAACATAAGTGCACTGTTTGCGTCGAACATTCCATATGCTCGGAAATGATTTTGGATGGATCTGATTGAACTCCTAGGTGACGTGGGTCATTTGGAATCTCTCTTCTTTCCGTTTGAGAGCAGTGTTAGTGTCGGTGCAAGATAGGTGCATGGTTTTGCGCTAGACGCGTACCATAGGCTCGAAATCATTTTGGATGCACCCGATGGTACCACTAGGTGACGAGGCTCAAGTGGAAGCTCGTTTTGGTCCGTTTGGACATAGTGCTAATCTTGACGCAAGATAGGAGCACGGTTTGCGTCGAACGTACCATAGGCTCATAAATCGTTTTGGACACACCTGATGGAACTCCAAGGTGACGTGGGTCATTTGGAATCTCGCTTCTTTCCGTTTGGAGACATTGTTAGTGTCGGTTGCAAGATAGGTGCATGGTTTGCGCTAGACGTACCATAGGCTTAGAAATCATTTTGGATGCACCCGATGGTACCACTAGGTGACGAGGCTCAAGTGGAAGCTCGTTTGATCCGTTTGGATGTAGTGCTAATCTTGATGCAAGATAGGTGCTCGGTTTGCGTCGAGAGTACCATAGGCTCGAAAATTGATTTGGACGCACCCGATGGAATTCCTAGGTGACGTGGGTCATGAGGAATCTCGCTTCTTTCCGATTGGAGACAGTGTTAGTGTTGGTGCAAGATAGGTGCACGCGTTGTGTCAAACGTACGAGAGGCTCAGAAATCGTTTTGGACACACTCGATGGTACCACTAGGTGACGAGGCTCAAGTAAAAGCTCGTTTTGGTCCTTTCGGACATAGTGCTAATCTTGATGCAAGATAGGTGCACGGTTTGCGTCGAGAGTACCGTAGGCTCGAAAAATTGTTTTGGACGCACCCGATGGAACTCCTAGGTGACGTGGGTCATGAGGAATCTCGCTTCTTTCCATTTGGAGACAGTGTTAGTGTTGGTGCAAGATAGGTGCACGCGTTGTGTCAAACGTACGAGAGGCTCAGAAATCATTTTGGACGCACTCAATGGTACCACTAGGTGACGAGGCCCAAGTGGAAGCTCATTTTGGTCCGTTTGGACATAGTGCTAATCTTGACGCAAGATAGGAGCATGGTTTGCGTCGAACGTACAATAGGCTCGTAAATCGTTTTGGACACACCTGGTGGAACTCCAAGGCGACGTGGGTCATTTGGAATCTCACTTCTTATCATTGGAGATAGTGTTAGTGTCGGTTGCAAGATAGGTGCTCGGTTTTGCGCCAAACATACCATTGACTCAGATATCATTTTGGACGCACCCGACGGTACCACTAGGTGACGAGGCTCGAGTGGAAGCTCGTTTTGGTCCGTTTGGAGATAGTGCTAATCTTGATGCAACATAAGTGCACTGTTTGCGTCGAACATACCATATGCTCGGAAATGATTTTGGATGGACCTGATGGAACTCCTAGGTGACGTGGGTCGTTTGGAATCTCTCTTCTTTCCGTTTGGAGACAGTCGTTAGTGTCGGTGCAAGATAGGTGCATGGTTTGCGCTAGACGTACCATAGGCTCAGAAATCATTTTGGATGCACCCGATGGTACCACTAGGTGACGAGGCTCAAGTGGAAGCTCGTTTCGGTCCTTTTGGACATGGTGCTAATCTTGATGCAAGATAGGAGCACGGTTTGCGTCGAACGTACCATAGGCTTATAAATCATTTTGGACGCACCTCTCCAAGGCGACGTGGGTCATTTGGAATCTCGCTTCTTTCTGTTTGGAGACAGTGTTAGTGTCGGTGCAAGATAGGTGCATGGTTTGCGCTAGACGTACCATAGGCTTAGAAATCATTTTGGATGCACCCGATGGTACCACTAGGTGACGAGGCTCAAGTGGAAGCTCGTTTCGATCCGTTTGGAGATAGTGCTAATCTTGACGCAAGATAGGAGCACGGTTTGCGTCGAACGTACCATAGGCTCGGAAATCGTTTTGGACGCACCCGATGGAACTCCTAGGTGATGTGGGTCATGTGGAATCTCACTTCTTATCATTTTGAGACAGTGTTAGTGTCGGTGCAAGATAGGTGCATGGTTTGCGCTAAACGTACCATTGGCTCAGAAATCATTTTGGATGCACCGATGGTACCACTAGGTGACGAGGCTCAAGTGGAAGCTCATTTTGGTCCGTTTGGAGATAGTGCTAATCTTGATGCAAGATAAGGAGCACTGCAGTTTGCGTCGAACATACCATAGGCTCGGAAATGATTTTGGATGGACACCGATGGAACTCCTAGGTGGCGTGGGTCATTTGGAATCTCTCTTCTTTCCGTTTTGGAGATAGTGTTAGTGTCGGTGCAAGATAGGTGCATGGTTTTGCGCTAGACGTACCATAGGCTCGAAAATCATTTTGGGATGCACCCGATGGTACCACTAGGTGACGAGGCTCAAGTGGAAGCTCGTTTTGGTCCGTTTGGACATAGTGCTAATCTTGACGCAAGATAGGAGCACGGTTTGCGTCGAACGCATACCATAGGCTCAAAATCGTTTTGGACACACCTGATGGAACTCCTAGGTGACGTGGGTCATTTGGAATCTCGCTTCTTTCCGTTTGGAGACAGTGTTAGTGTCGGTGCAAGATAGGTGCATGGTTTGCGCTAGACGTACCATAGGCTCAGAAATCATTTTGGATGCACCCGATGGTACCACTAGGTGACGAGGCTCAAGTGGAAGCTCGTTTGATCCGTTTGGACATAGTGCTAATCTTGACGCAAGATAGGAGCACGGTTTTGCGTCGAACGTACCATAGGCTCGAAAAATTGTTTTGGATGGCACCCGATGGAACTCCTAGGTGGCGTGGGTCATGTGGAATCTCGCTTCTTTCCGTTTGGAGACAGTGTGAGTGTTGGTGCAAGATAGGTGCACGCGTTGTGCCAAACGTACCAGAGGCTCAGAAATCATTTTGGACACACTCGATGGTACCACTAGGTGACGAGGCTCAAGTGGAAGCTCGTTTCGGTCCTTTCGGACATAGTGCTAATCTTGACGCAAGATAGGTGCTCGGTTTGCGTCGAGCGTACCATAGGCTCGAAAATTGTTTTGGACGCACCCGATGGAACTCCTAGGTGACGTGGGTCATGAGGAATCTCGCTTCTTTCCATTTGGAGACAGTGTTAGTGTTGGTGCAAGATAGGTGCATGCGTTGTGCCAAACGTACCAGAGGCTCAGAAATCATTTTGGACGCACTCGATGGTACCACTAGGTGACGAGGCTCAAGTGGAAGCTCGTTTCGGTCCTTTTGGACATAGTGCTAATCTTGATGCAAGATAGGTGCACGGTTTGCGTCGAGCATACCATAGGCTCGAAAATCGTTTTGGACGCACCTGATGGAACTCCTAGGTGACGTGGGTCATGTGGAATCTCACTTCGTTATCATTGGAGATAGTGTTAGTGTCGGTGCAAGATAGGTGCTCGGTTTGCGCCAAACGTACCATTGACTCAGATATCATTTTGGACGCACCCGATGGTACCACTAGGTGACGAGGCTCAAGTGGAAGCTCGTTTCGGTCCGTTTGGAGATAGTGCTAATCTTGATGCAACATAAGTGCACTGTTTGCGTCGAACATACCATATGCTCGGAAATGATTTTGGATGGACCTGATGGAACTCCTAGGTGACGTGGGTCATTTGGAATCTCTCTTCTTTCCGTTTGGAGACAGTGTTAGTGTCGGTGCAAGATAGGTGCATGGTTTGCGCTAGACGTACCATAGGCTCAGAAATCATTTTGGATGCACCCGATGGTACCACTAGGTGATGAGGCCCAAGTGGAAGCTCGTTTTGGTCCGTTTGGACATAGTGCTAATCTTGATGCAAGATAGGAGCACGGTTTTGCGTCGAACGAGCGTACCAGGCTCGTAAATCATTTTGGACACACCTGGTGGAACTCCAAGGTGGCGTGGGTCATTTGGAATCTCGCTTCTTTCTGTTTGGAGACAGTGTTAGTGTCGGTGCAAGATAGGTGCATGGTTTGCGCTAGACGTACCATAGGCTTAGAAATCATTTTGGATGCACCCGATGGTACCACTAGGTGACGAGGCTCAAGTGGAAGCTTCGTTTGATCCGTTTGGAGATAGTGCTAATCTTGACGCAAGATAGGAGCACGGTTTGCGTCGAGCGTACCATAGGCTCGGAAATCGTTTTGGGCGCACCTGATGGAACTCCTAGGTGATGTGGGTCATGTGGAATCTCACTTCTTTCCGTTTGGAGATAGTGTTAGTGTCGGTGCAAGATAGGTGCTGGTTTGCGCCAAACGTACCATTGACTCAGATATCATTTTGGATGCACCCGATGGTACCACTAGGTGACGAGGCTCAAGTGGAAGCTCATTTCGGTCCGTTTGGAGATAGTGCTAATCTTGATGCAACATAAGTGCACTTGTTTTGCGTCGAACATACCATATGCTCGGAAATGATTTTGGATGGACCTGATGGAACTCCTAGGTGGCGTGGGTCGTTTGGAATCTCTCTTCTTTCCGTTTGAGAGATAGTGTTAGTGTCGGTGCAAGATAGGTGCATGGTTTGCGCTAGGCGTACCATAGGCTCGAGAAATCATTTTGGATGCACCCGATGGTACCACTAGGTGACGAGGCCCAAGTGGAAGCTCGTTTTGGTCCGTTTGGACATAGTGCTAATCTTGACGCAAGATAGGAGCACGGTTTGCGTCGAACGTACCATAGGCTCGTAAATCGTTTTGGACGCACCCGATGGAACTCCAAGGTGGCGTGGGTCATTTGGAATCTCGCTTCTTTCTGTTAGGAGACAGTGTTAGTGTCGGTGCAAGATAGGTGCATGGTTTTGCGCTAGACGTACCATAGGCTTAGAAATCATTTTGGATGCACCCGATGGTACCACTAGGTGACGAGGCTCAAGTGGAAGCTTCGTTTGATCCGTTTGGACATAGTGCTAATCTTGATGCAAGATAGGAGCACGGTTTTGCGTCGAGCGTACCATAGGCTCGAAAATCATTTTGGACGCACCCGATGGAACTCCTAGGTGACGTGGGTCATGAGGAATCTCGCTTCTTTCCGTTTGGAGACAGTGTTAGTGTTGGTGCAAGATAGGTGCACGCGTTGTGTCAAACGTACTAGAGGCTCAGAAATCGTTTTGGACGCACTCGATGGTACCACTAGGTGACGAGGCTCAAGTGGAAGCTCGTTTCGGTCCTTTCGGACATAGTGCTAATCTTGACGCAAGATAGGTGCACGGTTTTGCGTCGAGCGTACCATAGGCTCGAAAAATCATTTTGGACGCACCCGGAGGAACTCCTTGGTGACGTGGGTCATTTGGAATCTCGCTTCTTTCCGTTTGGAGATAGTGTTGGTGTTGGTGCAAGATAGGTGCACGCATTGTGTCAAACGTACCAGAGGCTCAGAAATCGTTTTGGACGCACTCAATGGTACCACTAGGTGACGAGGCCCAAGTGGAAGCTCATTTTGGGTCCTTTTGGACATAGTGCTAATCTTGACGCAAGATAGGTGCACGGTTTGCGTCGAGCGTACCATAGGCTCGGAAATCGTTTTGGGCACCCGATGGAACTCCTAGGTGGCGTGGGTCATGTGGAATCTCACTTCTTTATCATTGGAGATAGTGTTAGTGTCGGTTGCAAGATAGGTGCATGGTTTTGCGCTAAACGTACCATTGACTCAGAATCATCATTTTGGACGCACCCGATGGTACCACTAGGTGACGAGGCTCAAGTGGAAGCTCGTTTTGGTCCGTTTGGAGATAGTGCTAATCTTGATGCAACATAAGTGCACGTTTTGCGTCGAACATACCATATGCTCGAAATGATTTTGGATGGACCTGATGAACTCCTAGGTGGCGTGGGTCGTGGGTGGAATCTCTCTTCTTTCCGTTTGGAGACAGGCGTTAGTGTCGGTGCAAGATAGGTGCATGGTTTGCGCTAGACGTACCATAGGCTCAGAAATCATTTTGGATGCACCCGATGGTACCACTAGGTGATGAGGCCCAAGTGGAAGCTCGTTTTGGTCCATTTGGACATAGTGCTAATCTTGATGCAAGATAGGAGCACGGTTTGCGTCGAGCGTACCATAGGCTCGTAAATCATTTTGGACACACCTGATGGAACTCCAAGGTGACGTGGGTCATTTGGAATCTCGCTTCTTTCTGTTTGGAGACATTGTTAGTGTCGGTGCAAGATAGGTGCATGGTTTGCGCTAGACGCGTACCATAGGCTTAGAAATCATTTTGGATGCACCGATGGTACCACTAGGTGACGAGGCTCAAGTGGAAGCTCGTTTGATCCGTTTGGAGATAGTGCTAATCTTGGCGCGCAAGATAGGAGCACGGTTTGCGTCGAACGTACCATAGGCTCGGAAATCGTTTTGGGCCTTTTGATGGAACTCCTAGGTGATGTGGGTCATGTGGAATCTCACTTCTTTCGTTATCATTGGAGATAGTGTTAGTGTCGGTGCAAGATAGGTGCTCGGTTTTGCGCCAAACGTACCATTGACTCAGATATCATTTTGGACGCACCGATGGTACCACTAGGTGACGAGGCTCAAGTGGAAGCTCATTTCGGTCCGTTTGGAGATAGTGCTAATCTTGATGCAACATAAGTGCACTGTTTTTCGTCGAACATACCATATGCTCGGAAATGATTTTGGATGGACCTGATTGAACTCCTAGGTGACGTGGGTCATTTGGAATCTCTCTTCTTTCCGTTTGAGACAGGCGTTGAGTGTCGGTTGCAAGATAGGTGCATGGTTTTGCGCTAGACGTACCATAGGCTCAGAAATCATTTTGGATGCACCCGATGGTACCACTAGGTGACGAGGCCCAAGTGGAAGCTCGTTTTGGTCCGTTTGGACATAGTGCTAATCTTGACGCAAGATAGGAGCACGGTTTGCGTCGAACGTACCATAGGCTTGTAAATCGTTTTGGACACACCTCTCCAAGGCGACGTGGGTCATTTGGAATCTCGCTTCTTTCTGTTTGGAGACAGTGTTAGTGTCGGTGCAAGATAGGTGCATGGTTTGCGCTAGACGTACCATAGGCTTAGAAATCATTTTGGATGCACCCGATGGTACCACTAGGTGACGTGGCTCAAGTGGAAGCTTCGTTTCGATCCGTTTGGATGTAGTGCTAATCTTGACGCAAGATAGGAGCACGGTTTGCGTCGAGCGTACCATAGGCTCGAAAAATTGTTTTGGGCGCACCCGATGGAACTCCTTGGTGATGTGGGTCATGAGGAATCTCGCTTCTTTCCGTTTGGAGACAGTGTTAGTGTTGGTGCAAGATAGGTGCATGCGTTGTGTCAAACGTACCATAGGCTCGAAAATCATTTTGGACACACTCGATGGTACCACCACTAGGTGACGAGGCTCAAGTGGAAGCTCGTTTTCGTCCTTTTGGACATAGTGCTAATCTTGACGCAAGATAGGTGCACGGTTTGCGTCGAAACGTACCATAGGCTCGAAAAATTGTTTTGGGCGCACCCGATGGAACTCCTAGGTGACGTGGGTCATGAGGAATCTCGCTTCTTTCCATTTGGAGACAGTGTTAGTGTTGGTGCAAGATAGGTGCATGCGTTTGTGCTCAAAACGTACCATAGGCTCGAGAAATCATTTTGGACGCACTCAATGGTACCACTAGGTGACGAGGCTCAAGTGGAAGCTCGTTTCGGTCCTTTTGGACATAGTGCTAATCTTGACGCAAGATAGGTGCACGGTTTGCGTCGAAGCGTACCATAGGCTTGAAATCGTTTTGGGCCTTTTCCGATGGAACTCCTAGGTGACGTGGGTCATGTGGAATCTCACTTCTTTATCATTGGAGATAGTGTTAGTGTCGGTGCAAGATAGGTGCTCGGTTTTGCGCCAAACGTACCATTGACTCAGATATCATTTTGGACGCCTTTTCGATGGTACCACTAGGTGACGAGGCTCAAGTGGAAGCTCGTTTGGTCCGTTTGGAGATAGTGCTAATCTTGATGCAACATAAGTGCACTGTTTTGCGTCGAACATACCATATGCTCGGAAATGATTTTGGATGGACCTGATTGAACTCCTAGGTGGCGTGGGTCATTTGGAATCTCTCTTCTTTCCATTTGGAGACAGTGTTAGTGTCGGTGCAAGATAGGTGCATGGTTTGCGCTAGGCGTACCATAGGCTCGAAAATCATTTTGGATGCACCTGATGGTACCACTAGGTGATGAGGCCCAAGTGGAAGCTCGTTTTGGTCCATTTGGACATAGTGCTAATCTTGATGCAAGATAGGAGCACGGTTTGCGTCGAGCGTACCATAGGCTCGTAAATCATTTTGGACACACCCGGTGGAACTCCAAGGTGACGTGGGTCATTTGGAATCTCGCTTTATCATTGTTTGGAGACATTGTTGTTGTCGGTGCAAGATAGGTGCATGGTGTGCGCTAGGCGTACCATAGGCTTAGAAATCATTTTGGATGCACCCGATGGTACCACTAGGTGACGAGGCTCAAGTGGAAGCTTCGTTTGATCCGTTTGGAGATAGTGCTAATCTTGGCGCAAGATAGGAGCACGGTTTTGCGTCGAGCGTACCATAGGCTCGGAAATCGTTTTGGGCGCACCCGATGGAACTCCTAGGTGATGTGGGTCATGTGGAATCTCACTTCGTTATCATTGGAGATAGTGTTGAGTGTCGGTGCAAGATAGGTGCTGGTTTTGCGCCAAACGTACCATTGACTCGAGATATCATTTTGGGCCTTTTGATGGTACCACTAGGTGACGAGGCTCGAGTGGAAGCTCGTTTCGTCCGTTTGGAGATAGTGCTAATCTTGATGCAACATAAGTGCACTGCTTATTTGCGTCGAACATACCATATGCTCGGAAAATGATTTTGATGGACCTGATTGAACTCCTAGGTGACGTGGGTCGTTTGGAATCTCTCTTCTTTCCGTTTGGAGACAGGCGTTAGTGTCGGTGCAAGATAGGTGCATGGTTTGCGCTAGACGTACCATAGGCTCAGAAATCATTTTGGATGCACCCGATGGTACCACTAGGTGACGAGGCCCAAGTGGAAGCTCGTTTGGTCCGTTTGGACATAGTGCTAATCTTGACGCAAAGATAGGAGCACGGTTTTTCGTCGAACGTACCATAGGCTCATAAATCGTTTTGGACACACCTGTGGAACTCCTAGGTGACGTGGGTCATTTGGAATCTCGCTTCTTTCCGTTTGGAGACATTGTTAGTGTCGGTGCAAGATAGGTGCATGGTTTTGCGCTAGGCGTACCATAGGCTTAGAAATCATTTTGGATGCACCCGATGGTACCACTAGGTGACGAGGCTCAAGTGGAAGCTTCGTTTGATCCGTTTGGATGTAGTGCTAATCTTGACGCAAGATAGGAGCACGGTTTGCGTCGAACGCATACCATAGGCTCGAAAATTGTTTTGGGCGCACCCGATGGAACTCCTAGGTGATGTGGGTCATGTGGAATCTCGCTTCTTCTTTCCGTTTGGAGACAGTGTTAGTGTTGGTGCAAGATAGGTGCATGCGTTTGTGTCAAAACGTACCAGAGGCTCGAAAATCATTTTGGACACACTCGATGGTACCACTAGGTGACGAGGCTCAAGTGGAAGCTTCGTTTCGGTCCTTTTGGACATAGTGCTAATCTTGACGCAAGATAGGTGCACGTTTTTGCGTCGAGCGTACCATAGGCTCGAAAAATTGTTTTGGGCGCACCGATGGAACTCCTAGGTGGCGTGGGTCATGAGGAATCTCGCTTCTTTCCATTTGGAGACAGTGTTAGTGTTGGTGCAAGATAGGTGCATGCGTTGTGTCAAACGTACCATAGGCTCAGAAATCATTTTGGATGCACTCAATGGTACCACTAGGTGACGAGGCTCCAAGTGGAAGCTCGTTTGGTCCTTTGGACATAGTGCTAATCTTGACGCAAGATAGGTGCACGGTTTGCGTCGAAGCGTACCATAGGCTCGGAAATCGTTTTGGGCGCACCCGATGGAACTCCTAGGTGACGTGGGTCATGTGGAATCTCACTTCTTTATCATTGGAGATAGTGTTAGTGTCGGTGCAAGATAGGTGCTCGGTTTTGCGCCAAACGTACCATTGACTCAGAAATCATTTTGGACGCACTTCGATGGTACCACTAGGTGACGAGGCTCAAGTGGAAGCTCGTTTCGGTCCGTTTGGAGATAGTGCTAATCTTGATGCAACATAAGTGCACTGGTTTGCGTCGAAACATACCATATGCTCGGAAATGATTTTGGATGGACCTGATGGAACTCCTAGGTGGCGTGGGTCGTTTGGAATCTCTCTTCTTTCCGTTTGGAGACAGTGTTAGTGTCGGTGCAAGATAGGTGCATGGTTTTAGCGCTAGACGTACCATAGGCTCGAAATCATTTTGGATGCACCCGATGGTACCACTAGGTGATGAGGCCCAAGTGGAAGCTCGTTTTGGTCCATTTGGACTTAGTGCTAATCTTGATGCAAGATAGGAGCACGGTTTGCGTCGAGCGTACCATAGGCTCGTAAATCATTTTGGACGCACCTGGTGGAACTCCTAGGTGACTTGGGTCATTTGGAATCTCGCTTCTTTCTGTTTGGAGACATTGTTAGTGTCGGTGCAAGATAGGTGCATGGTTTTGCTAGACGTACCATAGGCTTAGAAATCATTTTGGATGCACCCGATGGGTACCACTAGGTGACGAGGCTCAAGTGGAAGCTCGTTTGATCCGTTTGGAGATAGTGCTAATCTTGACGCAAGATAGGAGCACGGTTTGCGTCGAACGTACCATAGGCTCGGAAATCGTTTTGGGCGCACCCGATGGAACTCCTAGGTGATGTGGGTCATGTGGAATCTCTCTTCTTTACATTTGGAGATAGTGTTAGTGTCGGTGCAAGATAGGTGCATGGTTTGCGCCAAACGTACCATTGACTCAGAAATCATTTTGGGCCTTTTGGATGGTACCACTAGGTGACGAGGCTCAAGTGGAAGCTCATTTGGTCCGTTTGGAGATAGTGCTAATCTTGATGCAACATAAGTGCACTGTTTGCGTCGAACATACCATATAGGCTCGAAAATGATTTTGGATGGACCTGATGGAACTCCTAGGTGACGTGGGTCATGTTGGAATCTCGCTTCTTTCCGTTTGGAGACAGTGTTAGTGTCGGTGCAAGATAGGTGCATGGTTTGCGCTAGACGTACCATAGGCTCAGAAATCATTTTGGATGCACCCGATGGTACCACTAGGTGACGAGGCCCAAGTGGAAGCTCGTTTTGGTCCGTTTGGACATAGTGCTAATCTTGACGCAAGATAGGAGCACGGTTTGCGTCGAACGTACCATAGGCTCGTAAATCGTTTTGGACGCACCCGATGGAACTCCAAGGTGGCGTGGGTCATTTGGAATCTCGCTTCTTTCTGTTTGGAGACAGTGTTAGTGTCGGTGCAAGATAGGTGCATGGTTTGCGCTAGACGTACCATAGGCTTAGAAATCATTTTGGATGCACCGATGGTACCACTAGGTGACGAGGCTCAAGTGGAAGCTCGTTTCGATCCGTTTGGAGATAGTGCTAATCTTGACGCAAGATAGGAGCACGGTTTGCGTCGAACGTACCATAGGCTCGAAAAATTGTTTTGGACGAACCCGATGGAACTCCTAGGTGATGTGGGTCATGAGGAATCTCGCTTCTTTCCATTTGGAGACAGTGTTAGTGTTGGTGCAAGATAGGTGCATGGTTTTGTGTCAAACGTACCAGAGGCTCGAAATCATTTTGGACACACTTTCGATGGTACCACTAGGTGACGAGGCTCAAGTGGAAGCTCGTTTGGTCCTTTCGGACATAGTGCTAATCTTGACGCAAGATAGGTGCACGGTTTTGCGTCGAGAGTACCATAGGCTCGAAAAATTGTTTTGGGCCGCACCGATGGAACTCCTAGGTGACGTGGGTCATGAGGAATCTCGCTTCTTTCCATTTGGAGACAGTGTTAGTGTTGGTGCAAGATAGGTGCACGCGTTTTGTGTCAAACGTGTACCAGAGGCTCAGAAATCATTTTGGGCGCACTCAATGGTACCACTAGGTGACGAGGCTCAAGTGGAAGCTTCGTTTGGTCCCTTTGGACATAGTGATAATCTTGACGCAAGATAGGTGCACGGTTTTGCGTCGAGCGTACCATAGGCTTGAAATCGTTTTGGGCGCACCCGATGGAACTCCTAGGTGACGTGGGTCATGTGGAATCTCACTTCGTTATCATTGGAGATAGTGTTAGTGTCGGTGCAAGATAGGTGCTGCGGGTTTGCGCCAAACGTACCATTGACTCAGATATCATTTTGGGCCGCACCCGATGGTACCACTAGGTGGACGAGGCTCGAGTGGAAGCTCGTTTTGGTCCGTTTGGAGATAGTGCTAATCTTGATGCAACATAAGTGCACTGTTTGCGTCGAACATACCATATGCTCTCGAAATGATTTTGGATGGACCTGATTGAACTCCTAGGTGACGCGTGGGTCGTTTGGAATCTCTCTTCTTTCCGTTTGGAGACAGTGTTAGTGTCGGTGCAAGATAGGTGCATGGTTTGCGCTAGACGTACCATAGGCTCGAAAATCATTTTGGATGCACCCGATGGTACCACTAGGTGATGAGGCCCAAGTGGAAGCTCGTTTTGGTCCATTTGGACTTAGTGCTAATCTTGATGCAAGATAGGAGCACGGTTTTGCGTCGAGCGTACCATAGGCTCAGAAATCATTTTGGACACACCTGGTGGAACTCCAAGGCGACGTGGGTCATTTGGAATCTCGCTTCTTTCTGTTTGGAGACATTGTTAGTGTCGGTGCAAGATAGGTGCATGGTTTGCGCTAGACGTACCATAGGCTTAGAAATCATTTTGGATGCACCCGATGGTACCACTAGGTGACGAGGCTCAAGTGGAAGCTCGTTTCGATCCGTTTGGAGATAGTGCTAATCTTGACGCAAGATAGGAGCACGGTTTGCGTCGAACGTACCATAGGCTCGGAAATCGTTTTGGACGCACCCGATGGAACTCCTAGGTGATGTGGGTCATGTGGAATCTCACTTCCGTTATCATTGGAGATAGTGTTAGTGTCGGTGCAAGATAGGTGCTCGGTTTTGCGCCAAACGTACCACCATTGACTCAGATATCATTTTGGGCGCTTTTGACGGTACCACTAGGTGACGAGGCTCAAGTGGAACCTCATTTCGGTCCGTTTGGAGATAGTGCTAATCTTGATGCAACATAAGTGCACTTGTTTGCGTCGAACATTCCATATGCTCGGAAATGATTTTGGATGGACCTGATTGAACTCCTAGGTGACGTGGGTCATTTGGAATCTCTCTTCTTTCCGTTTGGAGATAGTGTTAGTGTCGGTTGCAAGATAGGTGCATGGTTTGCGCTAGGCGTACCATAGGCTCAGAAAAATCATTTTGGATGCACCCGATGGTACCACTAGGTGACGAGGCCCAAGTGGAAGCTTCGTTTTGGTCCGTTTGGACATAGTGCTAATCTTGACGCAAGATAGGAGCACGGTTTTGCGTCGAGCGTACCATAGGCTCATAAATCGTTTTGGACACACCTCGTGGAACTCCAAGGCGACGTGGGTCATTTGGAATCTCGCTTCTTTCTGTTTGGAGACATTGTTAGTGTCGGTGCAAGATAGGTGCATGGTTTTGCGCTAGACATACCATAGGCTTAGAAATCATTTTGGATGCACCCGATGGTACCACTAGGTGACGAGGCTCAAGTGGAAGCTTCGTTTTGATCCGTTTGGATGTAGCGCTAATCTTGACGCAAGATAGGAGCACGGTTTGCGTCGAACGTACCATAGGCTCGAAAATTGTTTTGGACGCACCCGATGGAACTCCTTGGTGATGTGGGTCATGAGGAATCTCGCTTCTTTCCGTTTGGAGACAGTGTTAGTGTTGGTGCAAGATAGGTGCACGCGTTTTGTGTCAAACGTACCAGAGGCTCGAAAATCATTTTGGACACACTCGATGGTACCACTAGGTGACGAGGCTCAAGTGGAAGCTCGTTTCGTCCTTTTGGACATAGTGCTAATCTTGACGCAAGATAGGTGCACGTTTTGCGTCGAGCGTACCACCATAGGCTCGAAAAATTGTTTTGGACGCACCCGATGGAACTCCTAGGTGACGTGGGTCATGAGGAATCTCGCTTCTTTCCATTTGGAGACAGTGTTAGTGTTGGTGCAAGATAGGTGCACGCGTTGTGTCAAACGTACGAGAGGCTCAGAAATCATTTTGGACGCACTCAATGGTACCACTAGGTGACGAGGCTCAAGTGGAAGCTCGTTTCGGTCCTTTTGGACATAGTGATAATCTTGACGCAAGATAGGTGCACGGTTTGCGTCGAGCGTACCATAGGCTTGGAAATCGTTTTGGACGCACCCGATGGAACTCCTAGGTGACGTGGGTCATGTGGAATCTCACTTCGTTATCATTGGAGATAGTGTTAGTGTCGGTGCAAGATAGGTGCTCGGTTTGCGCCAAACGTACCATTGACTCAGAATATCATTTTGGACGCCTTTTGATGGTACCACTAGGTGACGAGGCTCGAGTGGAAGCTTCGTTTGGTCCGTTTGGAGATAGTGCTAATCTTGATGCAACATAAGTGCACTGTTTGCGTCGAACATACCATATGCTCGGAAATGATTTTGGATGGACCTGATGGAACTCCTAGGTGACGTGGGTCGTTTGGAATCTCTCTTCTTTCCGTTTGGAGACAGTGTTAGTGTCGGTGCAAGATAGGTGCATGGTTTGCGCTAGACGTACCATAGGCTCGAAATCATTTTGGATGCACTTTTGATGGTACCACTAGGTGATGAGGCCCAAGTGGTAGCTCGTTTTGGTCCATTTGGACTTAGTGCTAATCTTGATGCAAGATAGGAGCACGGTTTGCGTCGAGCGTACCATAGAGGCTCGAAATCATTTTGGACACACCTGGTGGAACTCCAAGGTGACGTGGGTCATTTGGAATCTCGCTTCTTTCTGTTTGGAGACATTGTTAGTGTCGGTGCAAGATAGGTGCATGGTTTGCGCTAGACGTACCATAGGCTTAGAAATCATTTTGGATGCACCCGATGGTACCACTAGGTGACGAGGCTCAAGTGGAAGCTCGTTTCGATCCGTTTGGAGATAGTGCTAATCTTGACGCAAGATAGGAGCACGGTTTGCGTCGAACGTACCATAGGCTCGGAAATCGTTTTGGACGCACTTTTGATGGAACTCCTAGGTGATGTGTGGTCATGTGGAATCTCACTTCTTTATCATTGGAGATAGTGTTAGTGTCGGTGCAAGATAGGTGCTCGGTTTTGCGCCAAACGTACCATTGACTCAGATATCATTTTGGGCCTTTTGACGGGTACCACTAGGGTGACGAGGCTCAAGTGGAAACCTCATTTCGGTCCGTTTGGAGATAGTGCTAATCTTGATGCAACATAAGTGCACTTTGTTTGCGTCGAACATTCCATATGCTCGGAAATGATTTTGGATGGACCTGATTGAACTCCTAGGTGGCGTGGGTCGTTTGGAATCTCTCTTCTTTCCGTTTGGAGACAGTGTTAGTGTCGGTGCAAGATAGGTGCATGGTTTGCGCTAGACGTACCATAGGCTCAGAAATCATTTTGGATGCACCCGATGGTACCACTAGGTGACGAGGCCCAAGTGGAAGCTCGTTTTGGTCCGTTTGGACATAGTGCTAATCTTGACGCAAGATAGGAGCACGGTTTGCGTCGAACGTACCATAGGCTCATAAATCGTTTTGGACACACCTCGTGGAACTCCAAGTGACGTGGGTCATTTGGAATCTCGCTTCTTTCTGTTTGGAGACATTGTTAGTGTCGGTGCAAGATAGGTGCATGGTTTGCGCTAGATATACCATAGGCTTAGAAATCATTTTGGATGCACCCGATGGTACCACTAGGTGACGAGGCTCAAGTGGAAGCTTCGTTTGATCCGTTTGGATGTAGTGCTAATCTTGGCGCAAGATAGGAGCACGGTTTGCGTCGAACGTACCATAGGCTCGAAAATTGTTTTGGACGAACCCGATGGAACTCCTTGGTGATGTGGGTCATGAGGAATCTCGCTTCTTTCCATTTGGAGACAGTGTTAGTGTTGGTGCAAGATAGGAGCACGCGTTGTGTCAAACGTACCAGAGGCTCGAAAATCATTTTGGACACACTTTTCGATGGTACCACTAGGTGACGAGGCTCAAGTGGAAGCTTCGTTTCGGTCCTTTCGGACATAGTGCTAATCTTGACGCAAGATAGGTGCACGGTTTGCGTCGAGAGTACCATAGGCTCGAAAAATTGTTTTGGACGCACCCGATGGAACTCCTAGGTGACGTGGGTCATGAGGAATCTCGCTTCTTTCCATTTGGAGACAGTGTTAGTGTTGGTGCAAGATAGGTGCACGCGTTGTGTCAAACGTACGAGAGGCTCAGAAATCATTTTGGACGCACTCAATGGTACCACTAGGTGACGAGGCTCAAGTGGAAGCTCGTTTCGGTCCTTTCGGACATAGTGATAATCTTGACGCAAGATAGGTGCACGGTTTGCGTCGAGCGTACCATAGGCTTGGAAATCGTTTTGGACGCACCCGATGGAACTCCTAGGTGACGTGGGTCATGTGGAATCTCACTTCGTTATCATTGGAGATAGTGTTAGTGTCGGTGCAAGATAGGTGCTCGGTTTGCGCCAAACATACCATTGACTCAGATATCATTTTGGACGCACCCGACGGTACCACTAGGTGACGAGGCTCGAGTGGAAGCTCGTTTCGGTCCGTTTGGAGATAGTGCTAATCTTGATGCAACATAAGTGCACTGTTTGCGTCGAACATACCATATGCTCGGAAATGATTTTGGATGGACCTGATTGAACTCCTAGGTGACGTGGGTCGTTTGGAATCTCTCTTCTTTCCGTTTCAAGACAGGCGTTAGTGTCGGTGCAACATAGGTGCATGGTTTGCGCTAGACGTACCATAGGCTCAGAAATCATTTTGGATGCACCTGATGGTACCACTAGGTGATGAGGCCCAAGTGGAAGCTCGTTTTGGTCCATTTGGACTTAGTGCTAATCTTGATGCAAGATAGGAGCACGGTTTGCGTCGAACGTACAAGAGGCTCGTAAATCATTTTGGACACACCTGGTGGAACTCCAAGGCGACGTGGGTCATTTGGAATCTCGCTTCTTTCTGTTTGGAGACATTGTTAGTGTCGGTGCAAGATAGGTGCATGGTTTGCGCTAGACGTACCATAGGCTTAGAAATCATTTTGGATGCACCCGATGGTACCACTAGGTGACGAGGCTCAAGTGGAAGCTCGTTTCGATCCGTTTGGAGATAGTGCTAATCTTGGGCAAGATAGGAGCACGGTTTTTTGTCGAACGTACCATAGGCTCGAAAAATCGTTTTGGGCGCACCCGATGGAACTCCTAGGTGATGTGTGTCATGTGGAATCTCACTTCGTTATCATTGGAGATAGTGTTAGTGTCGATGGTGCAAGATAGGTGCTGGTTTGCGCCAAACGTACCATTGACTCAGAGATATCATTTTGGGCACTTTTGATGGTACCACTAGGTGACGAGGCTCAAGTGGAACCTCATTTGGTCCCGCTTGGAGAGATAGTGCTAATCTTGATGCAACATAAGTGCACTGTTTGCGTCGAACATTCCATATGCTCGGAAATGATTTTGGATGGACCTGATTGAACTCCTAGGTGACGTGGGTCGTTTGGAATCTCTCTTCTTTCCGTTTCGAGACAGATGTTAGTTAGTGTCAGTGCAAGATAGGTGCATGGTTTGCGCTAGACGTACCATAGGCTCAGAAATCATTTTGGATGCACCCGATGGTACCACTAGGTGACGAGGCCCAAGTGGAAGCTCGTTTTGGTCCGTTTGGACATAGTGCTAATCTTGACGCAAGATAGGAGCACGGTTTGCGTCGAACGTACCATAGGCTCATAAATCGTTTTGGACACACCTCGTGGAACTCCAAGGCGACGTGGGTCATTTGGAATCTCGCTTCTTTCTGTTTGGAGACATTGTTAGTGTCGGTGCAAGATAGGTGTATGGTTTGCGCTAGACATACCATAGGCTTAGAAATCATTTTGGATGCACCCGATGGTACCACTAGGTGACGAGGCTCAAGTGGAAGCTCGTTTCGATCCGTTTGGATGTAGCGCTAATCTTGACGCAAGATAGGAGCACGGTTTGCGTCGAACGTACCATAGGCTCGAAAATTGTTTTGGACGCACCCGATGGAACTCCTTGGTGATGTGGGTCATGAGGAATCTCGCTTCTTTCCGTTTGGAGACAGTGTTAGTGTTGGTGCAAGATAGGTGCACGCGTTGTGTCAAACGTACGAGAGGCTCAGAAATCGTTTTGGACACACTCGATGGTACCACTAGGTGACGAGGCTCAAGTAAAAGCTCGTTTCGGTCCTTTCGGACATAGTGCTAATCTTGACGCAAGATAGGTGCACGGTTTGCGTCGAGAGTACCATAGGCTCGAAAAATTGTTTTGGACGCACCCGATGGAACTCCTAGGTGACGTGGGTCATGAGGAATCTCGCTTCTTTCCATTTGGAGACAGTGTTAGTGTTGGTGCAAGATAGGTGCACGCGTTGTGTCAAACGTACGAGAGGCTCAGAAATCATTTTGGACGCACTCAATGGTACCACTAGGTGACAAGGCTCAAGTGGAAGCTTCGTTTGGTCCTTTGGACATAGTGATAATCTTGACGCAAGATAGGTGCACGGTTTTGCGTCGAGCGTACCATAGGCTTGGAAATCGTTTTGGGCGCTTTTTGATGGAACTCCTAGGTGACGTGGGTCATGTGGAATCTCACTTCTTTATCATCATTGGAGATAGTGTTAGTGTCGGTGCAAGATAGGTGCTCGGTTTTGCGCCAAACGTACCATTGACTCAGATATCATTTTGGGCACCCGATGGTACCACTAGGTGACGAGGCTCGAGTGGAAGCTTCGTTTGGTCCGTTTGGAGATAGTGCTAATCTTGATGCAACATAGAAGTGCACTTTGTTTGCGTCGAACAAACCATATGCTCGGAAATGATTTTGGATGGACCTGATTGAACTCCTAGGTGGCGTGGGTCGTTTGGAATCTCTCTTCTTTCCGTTTTGAGACAGGCGTTAGTGTCGGTGCAAGATAGGTGCATGGTTTTGCGCTAGGCGTACCATAGGCTCAGAAATCATTTTGGATGCACCCGATGGTACCACTAGGTGACGAGGCCCAAGTGGAAGCTCGTTTTGGTCCGTTTGGACATAGTGCTAATCTTGGCGCAAGATAGGAGCACGGTTTTGCGTCGAACGTACCATAGGCTCGAAAATTGTTTTGGACACACCTGGTGGAACTCCAATGCGACGTGGGTCATGAGGAATCTCGCTTCTTTCTGTTTGGAGACAGTGTTAGTGTTGGTTCAAGATAGGTGCACGCAGCGTTGTGTCAAACGTCTGAGAGAGGCTCGAGAAATCGTTTTGGACGCACTCGATGGTACCACTAGGTGACGAGGCTCAAGTGGAAGCTCGTTTGGTCCTTTTGGACATAGTGCTAATCTTGACGCAAGATAGGTGCACGGTTTGCGTCGAGCGTACCATAGGCTCGAAAATCATTTTGGGCGCACCCGATGGAACTCCTAGGTGACGTGGGTCATGTGGAATCTCACTTCTTTATCATTGGAGATAGTGTTAGTGTCGGTGCAAGATAGGTGCTCGGTTTGCGCCCAAACGTATTACATTGACTCAGATATCATTTTGGGCGCACCCGACGGTACCACCACTAGGTGACGAGGCTCGAGTGGAAGCTCGTTTGGTCCGTTTGGAGATAGTGCTAATCTTGATGCAACATAAGTGCACTTTTTGCGTCGAACATACCATATGCTCGAAATGATTTTGGATGGACCTGATTGAACTCCTAGGTGACGTGGGTCGCTTGGAATCTCTCTTCTTTCCGTTTGGAGACAGTGTTAGTGTCGGTGCAAGATAGGTGCATGGTTTGCGCTAGACGTACCATAGGCTCATAAATCATTTTGGATGCACCTGATGGTACCACTAGGTGATGAGGCCCAAGTGGAAGCTCGTTTTGGTCCATTTGGACTTAGTGCTAATCTTGATGCAAGATAGGAGCACGGTTTGCGTCGAACGTACAAGAGGCTCGTAAATCATTTTGGACACACCTGGTGGAACTCCAAGGCGACGTGGGTCATTTGGAATCTCGCTTCTTTCTGTTTGGAGACATTGTTAGTGTCGGTGCAAGATAGGTGCATGGTGTGCGCTAGACGTACCATAGGCTCAAAAATCGTTTTGGACGCACTCGATGGTACCACTAGGTGACGAGGCTCACGTGGAAGCTCGTTTCAGTCCTTTCGGACATCGTGCTAATCTTGACGCAAGATAGGTGCACGGTTTGCGTCGAGCGTACAATAGGCTCGGAAATCGTTTTGGACGCACCCGATGGAACTCCTAGGTGATGTGTGTCATGTGGAATCTCACTTCGTTATCATTGGAGATAGTGTTAGTGTCGGTGCAAGGTAGGTGCTCGGTTTTGCGCCAAACGCGTACCATTGACTCGAGATATCATTTTGGGCGCACTTCGATGGTACCACTAGGTGACGAGGCTCGAGTGGAAGCTCGTTTGGTCCGTTTAGAGATAGTGCTAATCTTGATGCAACGTAAGTGCACTTTGTTTTGCGTCGAACATACCATATGCTCGGAAATGATTTTGGATGGACCTGATTGAACTCCTAGGTGGCGTGGGTCGTTTGGAATCTCTCTTCTTTCCGTTTTGAGACAGTGTTAGTGTCGGTGCAAGATAGGTGCATGGTTTGCGCTAGACGTACCATAGGCTCGAAAATCATTTTGGATGCACCCGATGGTACCACTAGGTGACGAGGCCCAAGTGGAAGCTCGTTTTGGTCCATTTGGACATAGTGCTAATCTTGACGCAAGATAGGAGCACGGGTTTGCGTCGAACGTACCATAGGCTCATAATTCGTTTTGGACACACCTGGTGGAACTCCAAGGTGACGTGGGTCATCTGGAATCTCGCTTCTTTCTGTTTGGAGACATTGTTAGTGTCGGTGCAAGATAGGTGCATGGTTTGCGCTTAGGCGTACCATAGGCTTAGAAATCATTTTGGATGCACCCGATGGTACCACTAGGTGACGAGGCTCAAGTGGAAGCTCGTTTTGATCCGTTTGGAGATAGTGCTAATCTTGACGCAAGATAGGAGCACGGTTTTGCGTCGAAACGTACCATAGGCTCGGAAATCGTTTTGGGCGCACCCGATGGAACTCCTAGGTGACGTGGGTCATGTGGAATCTCACTTCGTTATCATTGGAGATAGTGTTAGTGTCGGTGCAAGATAGGTGCTCGCTTTGTGCTAGACGTACCATTAGAAATCATTTTGGATGCACCCGATGGTACCACTAGGTGACGAGGCCCAAGTGGAAGCTCATTTTGGTCCGTTTGGACATAGTGCTAATCTTGACGCAAGATAGGAGCACGGTTTGCGTCGAACGTACCATAGGCTCGTAAATCGTTTTGGACACACCTGGTGGAACTCCAAGGTGACGTGGGTCATTTGGAATCTCGCTTCTTTCTGTTTGGAGACATTGTTAGTGTCGGTGCAAGATAGGTGCATGGTTTGCGCTAGACGTACCATAGGCTTAGAAATCATTTTGGATGCACCCGATGGTACCACTAGGTGACGAGGCTCAAGTGGAAGCTCGTTTCGATCCGTTTGGAGATAGTGCTAATCTTGACGCAAGATAGGAGCACGGTTTGCGTCGAACGTACCATAGGCTCGGAAATCGTTTTGGATGCACCCGATGGAACTCCTAGGTGACGTGGGTCATGTGGAATCTCACTTCGTTATCATTGGAGATAGTGTTAGTGTCGGTGCAAGATAGGTGCTCGGTTTGCGCCAAACATACCATTGACTCAGATATCATTTTGGACGCACCCGACGGTACCACTAGGTGACGAGGCTCGAGTGGAAGCTCGTTTCGGTCCGTTTGGAGATAGTGCCAATCTTGATGCAACATAAGTGCACTGTTTGCGTCGAACATACCATATGCTCGGAAATGATTTTGGATGGACCTGATTGAACTCCTAGGTGACGTGGGTCGTTTGGAATCTCTCTTCTTTCCGTTTGGAGACAGTGTTAGTGTCGGTGCAAGATAGGTGCATGGTTTGCGCTAGACGTACCATAGGCTCGAAAATCATTTTGGATGCACCGATGGTACCACTAGGTGACGAGGCCCAAGTGGAAGCTCGTTTTGGTCCGTTTGGACATAGTGCTAATCTTGACGCAAGATAGGAGCACGGTTTGCGTCGAACGTACCATAGGATCGAAAATTGTTTTGGACACACCTGGTGGAACTCCAATGCGACGTGGGTCATGAGGAATCTCGCTTCTTTCTGTTTGGAGACAGTGTTAGTGTTGGTTCCTGATAGGTGCACGCGTTGTGTCAAACGTACGAGAGGCTTAGAAATCATTTTGGACGCACTCGATGGTACCACTAGGTGACGAGGCTCAAGTGGAAGCTCGTTTTGGTCCTTTCGGACATAGTGCTAATCTTGACGCAAGATAGGTGCACGGTTTGCGTCGAGCGTACCATAGGCTCGAAAATCATTTTGGACGCACCCGATGGAACTCCTAGGTGACGTGGGTCATGTGGAATCTCACTTCGTTATCATTGGAGATAGTGTTAGTGTCGGTGCAAGATAGGTGCTCGGTTTGCGCCAAACGTACCATTGACTCAGATATCATTTTGGACGCACCCGACGGTACCACTAGGTGACGAGGCTCGAGTGGAAGCTCGTTTCGGTCCGTTTGGAGATAGTGCTAATCTTGATGCAACATAAGTGCACTGTTTGCGTCGAACATACCATATGCTCGGAAATGATTTTGGATGGACCTGATTGAACTCCTAGGTGACGTGGGTCGTTTGGAATCTCTCTTCTTTCCGTTTCGAGACAGGCGTTAGTGTCGGTGCAAGATAGGTGCATGGTTTGCGCTAGACGTACCATTGGCTCAGAAATCATTTTGGATGCACCCGATGGTACCACTAGGAGACGAGGCCCAAGTGGAAGCTCGTTTTGGTCCGTTTGGACATAGTGCTAATCTTGACGCAAGATAGGAGCACGGTTTGCGTCGAACGTACCATAGGATCGAAAATTGTTTTGGACACACCTGGTGGAACTCCAATGCGACGTGGGTCATGAGGAATCTCGCTTCTTTCTGTTTGGAGACAGTGTTAGTGTTGGTTCCTGATAGGTGCACGCGTTGTGTCAAACGTACGAGAGGCTCGAGAAATCGTTTTGGGCCTTTCGATGGTACCACTAGGTGACGAGGCCAAGTGGAAGCTCGTTTGGTCCTTTCGGACATAGTGCTAATCTTGACGCAAGATAGGTGCACGGTTTGCGTCGAGCGTACCATAGGCTCGAAAATCATTTTGGACGCACCCGATGGAACTCCTAGGTGACGTGGGTCATGTGGAATCTCACTTCGTTATCATTGGAGATAGTGTTAGTGTGTGGTGCAAGATAGGTGCTCGGTTTTGCGCCAAACGTATCATTGACTCAGATATCATTTTGGGCGCTTTTGACGATACCACTAGGTGACGAGGCTCGAGTGGAAGCTCGTTTCGGTCCGTTTGGAGATAGTGCTAATCTTGATGCAACATAAGTGCACTGTTTGCGTCGAACATACCATATGCTCGGAAATGATTTTGGATGGACCTGATTGAACTCCTAGGTGACGTGGGTCGTTTGGAATCTCTCTTCTTTCCGTTTCGAGACAGGCGTTAGTGTCGGTGCAAGATAGGTGCATGGTTTGCGCTAGACGTACCATAGGCTCAGAAATCATTTTGGATGCACCCGATGGTACCACTAGGAGACGAGGCCCAAGTGGAAGCTCGTTTTGGTCCATTTGGACATAGTGCTAATCTTGACGCAAGATAGGAGCACGGTTTGCGTCGAACGTACCATAGGCTCATAATTCGTTTTGGACACACCTGGTGGAACTCCAAGGTGACGTGGGTCATCTGGAATCTCGCTTCTTTCTGTTTGGAGACATTGTTAGTGTCGGTGCAAGATAGGTGCATGGTTTGCGCTAGACGTACCATAGGCTTAGAAATCATTTTGGATGCACCCGATGGTACCACTAGGTGACGAGGCTCAAGTGGAAGCTCGTTTCGATCCGTTTGGAGATAGTGCTAATTTTGACGCAAGATAGGAGCACGGTTTGCGTCGAACGTACAATAGGCTCGGAAATCGTTTTGGACGCACCCGATGGAACTCCTAGGTGACGTGTGTCATGTGGAATCTCACTTCGTTATCATTGGAGATAGTGTTAGTGTCGGTGCAAGATAGGTGCTCGCTTTGTGCTAGACGTACCATTAGAAATCATTTTGGATGCACCCGATGGTACCACTAGGTTACGAGGCCCAAGTGGAAGCTCATTTTGGTCCGTTTGGACATAGTGCTAATCTTGACGCAAGATAGGAGCACGGTTTGCGTCGAACGTACCATAGGCTCATAAATCGTTTTGGACACACCTGGTGGAACTCCAAGGCGACGTGGGTCATTTGGAATCTCGCTTCTTTCTGTTTGGAGACATTGTTAGTGTCGGTGCAAGATAGGTGCATGGTTTGCGCTAGACGTACCATAGGCTTAGAAATCATTTTGGATGCACCCGATGGTACCACTAGGTGACGAGGCTCAAGTGGAAGCTCGTTTCGATCCGTTTGGAGATAGTGCTAATCTTGACGCAAGATAGGAGCACGGTTTTAACGTCGAACGCGTACCATAGGCTCGGAAATCGTTTTGGATGCACCCGATGGAACTCCTAGGTGACGTGGGTCATGTGGAATCTCACTTCGTTATCATTGGAGATAGTGTTAGTGTCGGTGCAAGATAGGTGCTCGGTTTGCGCCAAACGTACCATTGACTCAGATATCATTTTGGACGCACCTGACGGTACCACTAGGTGACGAGGCTCGAGTGGAAGCTTCGTTTGGTCCGTTTGGAGATAGTGCCAATCTTGATGCAACATAAGTGCACTGTTTGCGTCGAACATACCATATGCTCGGAAATGATTTTGGATGGACCTGATTGAACTCCTAGGTGACGTGGGTCGTTTGGAATCTCTCTTCTTTCCGTTTGGAGACAGGCGTTAGTGTCGGTGCAAGATAGGTGCATGGTTTGCGCTAGACGTACCATAGGCTCGTAAATCATTTTGATGCACCCGATGGTACCACTAGGAGACGAGGCCCAAGTGGAAGCTTCGTTTTGGTCCGTTTGGACATAGTGCTAATCTTGACGCAAGATAGGAGCACGGTTTGCGTCGAACGTACCATAGGATCGAAAATTGTTTTGGACACACCTGGTGGAACTCCAATGCGACGTGGGTCATGAGGAATCTCGCTTCTTTCTGTTTGGAGACAGTGTTAGTGTTGGTTCCTGATAGGTGCACGCGTTGTGTCAAACGTACGAGAGGCTCAGAAATCGTTTTGGACGCACTCGATGGTACCACTAGGTGACGAGGCTCAAGTGGAAGCTCGTTTTGGTCCTTTCGGACATAGTGCTAATCTTGACGCAAGATAGGTGCACGGTTTGCGTCGAGCGTACCATAGGCTCGAAAATCATTTTGGACGCACCCGATGGAACTCCTAGGTGACGTGGGTCATGTGGAATCTCACTTCGTTATCATTGGAGATAGTGTTAGTGTCGGTGCAAGATAGGTGCTCGGTTTGCGCCAAACGTATCATTGACTCAGATATCATTTTGGACGCACCCGACGATACCACTAGGTGACGAGGCTCGAGTGGAAGCTCGTTTCGGTCCGTTTGGAGATAGTGCTAATCTTGATGCAACATAAGTGCACTGTTTACGCGTCGAACATACCATATGCTCGGAAATGATTTTGGATGGACCTGATTGAACTCCTAGGTGACGTGGGTCGTTTGGAATCTCTCTTCTTTCGCTTTGAGACAGGCGTTAGTGTCGGTGCAAGATAGGTGCATGGTTTGCGCTAGACGTACCATAGGCTCAGAAATCATTTTGGATGCACCCGATGGTACCACTAGGAGACGAGGCCCAAGTGGAAGCTCGTTTTGGTCCATTTGGACATAGTGCTAATCTTGACGCAAGATAGGAGCACGGTTTTGCGTCCGAATGTACCATAGGCTCATAATTCGTTTTGGACACACCTGGTGGAACTCCAAGGTGACGTGGGTCATCTGGAATCTCGCTTCTTTCTGTTTGGAGACATTGTTAGTGTCGGTGCAAGATAGGTGCATGGTTTGCGCTAGACGTACCATAGGCTTAGAAATCATTTTGGATGCACCCGATGGTACCACTAGGTGACGAGGCTCAAGTGGAAGCTCGTTTCGATCCGTTTGGAGATAGTGCTAATCTTGACGCAAGATAGGAGCACGGTTTGCGTCGAACGTACCATACGCTCGAAAATTGTTTTGGACGCACCCGATGGAACTCCTAGGTGACGTGGGTCATGTGGAATCTCGCTTCTTTCCGTTTGGAGACAGTGTGAGTGTTGGTGCAAGATAGGTGCACGCTTTGCGCGTTGTGCCAAATGTACCAGAGGCTCAGAAATCATTTTGGGCGCTTTTCGATGGTACCACTAGGTGACGAGGCTCAAGTGGAAGCTTCGTTTCGGTCCTTTTTTCTCGACATAGTGCTAATCTTGATGCAAGATAGGTGCTCGGTTTGCGTCGAGATTACCATAGGCTCGAAAATTGTTTTGGACGCACCCGATGGAACTCCTAGGTGATGTGGGTCATGAGGAATCTCGCTTCTTTCTGATTGGAGACAATGTTAGTGTTGGTGCAAGATAGGTGCACGCGTTGTGTCAAACGTCACGAGAGGCTCGAAAATCATTTTGGACGCCTCGATGGATGGTACCACTAGGTGACGAGGCTCAAGTGGAAGCTCGTTTCGGTCCTTTCGGACATAGTGCTAATCTTGACGCAAGATAGGTGCACGGTTTGCGTCGAGAGTACCATAGGCTCGAAAATTGTTTTGGACGCACCCGATGGAACTCCTAGGTGACGTGGGTCATGAGGAATCACGCTTCTTTCCATTTGGAGACAGTGTTAGTGTTGGTGCAAGATAGGTGCACGCGTTGTGTCAAACGTCGAGAGGCTCGAAATCATTTTGGACCTTTTCGATGGTACCACTAGGTGACGAGGCTCAAGTGGAAGCTTCGTTTCGGTCCTTTCGGACATAGTGCTAATCTTGACGCAAGAAGATAGGTGCACGGTTTTTGTCCGAGAGTACCATAGGCTCGAAAATTGTTTTGGGCGCATCCGATGGAACTCCTAGGTGACGTGGGTCATGAGGAATCTCGCTTCTTTCCGTTTGGAGACAGTGTTAGTGTTGGTGCAAGATAGGTGCACGTTTGTGTCAAACGTCGAGAGGCTCGAAATCATTTTGGGCGACTTTCGATGGTACCACTAGGTGACGAGGCTCAAGTTGAAGCTCGTTTGGTCCTTTTCGGACATAGTGCTAATCTTGGACGCAAGATAGGTGCACGGTTTGCGTCCGAGCGTACCATAGGCTTGGAAATCGTTTTGGACGCACACGATGGAACTCCTAGGTGACGTGGGTCATGTGGAATCTCACTTCGTTATATTTGGAGATAGTGTTAGTGTCGGTGCAAGATAGGTGCTCGGTTTGCGCCAAACGTACCATTGACTCAGATATCATTTTGGACGCACCCGACGGTACCACTAGGTGACGAGGCTCGAGTGGAAGCTCGTTTCGGTCCGTTTGGAGATAGTGCTAATCTTGATGCAACATAAGTGCACCTGCTTTGCGCCGAAACATACCATATGCTCGGAAATGATTTTGGATGGACATGATTGAACTCCTAGGTGACGTGGGTCGTTTGGAATCTCTCTTCTTTCCGTTTTGAGACAGGCGTTAGTGTCGGTGCAACATAGGTGCATGGTTTGCGCTAGACGTACCATAGGCTCAAAAATCATTTTGGATGCTCCCGATGGTACCACTAGGTGACGAGGCCCAAGTGGAAGCTCGTTTCGATCCGTTTGGAGATAGTGCTAATCTTGACGCAAGATAGGAGCACTGTTTGCGTCGAACGTACCATAGGCTCGGAAATTGTTTTGGACGCACCCGATGGAACTCCTAGGTGACGTGGGTCATGTGGAATCTCGCTTCTTTCCGTTTGGAGACAGTGTTAGTGTTGGTGCAAGATAGTTGCACGCATTGTGCCAAACGTACGAGAGGCTCAAAAATCGGTTTGGACGCACTCGATGGTACCACTAGGTGACGAGGCTCAAGTGGAAGCTCGTTTCGGTCCTTTCGGACATAGTGCTAATCTTGACGCAAGATAGGTGCACGGTTTTGCGCCGAGCGTACCATAGGCTCGAAAATCGTTTTGGGCGACTTTTCGATGGAACTCCTAGGTGACATGGGTCATGTGGAATCTCACTTCGTTATCATTGGAGATAGTGTTAGTGTCGGTGCAAGATAGGTGCTCGGTTTGCGCCAAACGTATCATTGACTCAGATATCATTTTGGACGCACCCGACGATACCACTAGGTGATGAGGCCCAAGTGGAAGCTCGTTTTGGTCCACTTGGACATAGTGCTAATCTTGACGCAAGATAGGAGCACAGTTTGCGTCAAACGTACAATAGGCTCGTAAATCATTTTGGACACACCTGGTGGAACTCCAAGGCGACGTGGGTCATTTGGAGTCTCGCTTCTTTCTGTTTGGAGACATTGTTAGTGTCGGTGCAAGATAGGTGCATGGTTTGCACTAGACGTACCATAGGCTTAGAAATCATTTTGGATGCACCCGATGGTACCACTAGGTGACGAGGCCCAAGTGGAAGCTCGTTTCGATCCGTTTGGAGATAGTGCTAATCTTGACGCAAGATAGGAGCACGGTTTGCGTCGAACGTACCATAGGCTCGGAAATCGTTTTGGATGCACCCGATGGAACTCCTAGGTGACGTGGGTCATGTGGAATCTCACTTCGTTATCATTGGAGATAGTGTTAGTGTCGGTGCAAGATAGGTGCTCGGTTTTGCGCCAAACGTACCATTGACTCGAGATATCATTTTGGGCGACCCGACGGTACCACTAGGTGACGAGGCTCGAGTGGAAGCTCGTTTCGTCCATTTGGAGATAGTGCTAATCTTGATGCAACATAAGTGCACTGTTTGCGTCGAACATACCATATGCTCGGAAATGATTTTGGATGGACCTGATTGAACTCCTAGGTGACGTGGGTCGTTTGGAATCTCTCTTCTTTCCGTTTCGAGACAGGCGTTAGTGTCGGTGCAAGATAGGCGTATGGTTTGCGCTAGACGTACCATAGGCTCAGAAATCATTTTGGATGCACCCGATGGTACCACTAGGAGACGAGGCCCAAGTGGAAGCTCGTTTTGGTCCGTTTGGACATAGTGCTAATCTTGACGCAAGATAGGAGCACGGTTTGCGTCGAACGTACCATAGGCTCATAAATCGTTTTGGACACACCTGGTGGAACTCCAAGGCGACGCGGGTCATCTGGAATCTCGCTTCTTTCTGTTTGGAGACATTGTTAGTGTCGGTGCAAGATAGGTGCATGGTTTGCGCTAGACGTACCATAGGCTTAGAAATCATTTTGGATGCACCCGATGGTACCACTAGGTGACGAGGCTCAAGTGGAAGCTCGTTTCGATCCGTTTGGAGATAGTGCTAATCTTGACGCAAGATAGGAGCACGGTTGATGAGGACATCAACACCGATCATACATCCACGCCGTCCACGCCGACACCTGCTGGTCCTATTACCCGTGCTCGTGCTCGAACACTTAATCATCAAGTGAGTTCCTTCTTGAGCTCTTGTCCATCCTGTTTAGATCTTGGAGACACGTGCACTCTTGTTTTGATTAGGAATCAAGGAGAAGACCGAAAGGGAAAAGGACTCGCGTAGGCTGGATTCGGACTGCAGCACACCTCCAACTTGCGACGGTCGCCACGGTTACATACGGAGTCGGATTGGGGTGATTCTGGACTTGTTGGAAAGCTAATAAAGTCTACTTTCATACGGATCTGACCTCATACTCATACCTGCTCAGAAACGGCGTCAACAGTCCAAAAATCACCGAGAGGTCTATTCTGTCCAGGGTGCTGCGCCACCTTAAGTTAGCCCAATGGGCTTGTATCGTTTAGAGTCCAGTAGGGACGCGTCCTAGGGTTGGAGCACGACCCAAACTCTCTTGTGGTCGTCCTCCACACGTCATATACCCCTTAGCCGCCACCAGGAACACTTGGGTTTTGTTTAGATCAAGTTTAGCCTTTGCTACTTGCTTGTAGGCGCGCGTGCTGATCCAGCCGCCCGTCTCCTTGTCTTCGGAACCCCACTCATCATAAGATTCAGTCTGAGGCTTTCAATTTCATCTTGCAAATTCAGTGCTTGTTTCCTTGTTCTTGCTAGTTCTTCGATTGCTTGCAGGACGGGAGCCCTAGTGGCTGGTTGTCGCGCTCCACAAGATCGTGACGGCCTTTGGAGGTGGTGTATCGGTTGCTAAGGCGCGGTCTTGGAAGGCTGTAGTCGGGCCGTGAACGTCATCTCCATCCACCAAATCGAGTGATCTCACGCCTCTCATCGAAAGATCGTCCATAAACCCTAGCGGGTTCATATCAATTGGTAATCAGAGCAAGGTTTATCGGTGAGAGACTTGTAATTCTTCGCTGTTTTTATTTTTCCTACAGTCCAAAAAAGCCAAAAAAATAGTAGATTAGTTTCCTACAATCCTATAGACCTTTGGGCCGTGGCTAGTGCTACCTAGTTAGGGCTTGTTGAGTTTTTGGTTGCATCGGTTGTGTCGAGTTGCTGGTCTTAGTTTTAGTCCTTTAGAGTTTCGAGTTCTTGTCACGTTCTATCACAACACGCGCTATCATATAGTCTCTCTGTTGGCCGAATCCAAGTAGGGTTTGAAGTTTGAATCGGACAAGGAATCGGCTGTTCCTCTCTGTTGGCCGAATCCAAGTAGGTTTTCAAGTTTGAGTCGGATCAAGGAATCGGGTATTCCTCGCTGTTGGCCAAGTCCGAGTAGAATTGGAAGTTCCAATCGGACGAGGAATCAGTTCACCCTGTGCTACAAATATCAAACGAACCACGCAGCAAGTATTCATATCTAAACGAGTGGCTTACTCTAGAGAGAGAGAGAGAGCGCGAGTATCTTTTTTTTACCGGAATACCCCTGCCCTTTCGGAAAAAGTGTGTGTGCTGAGTTACTCTTTGGGAGTGTTCTTGTTCATATAATCAGTTTTGAGTGCCCCCTAAAAAAAATTATTCAAAAAAAAAAAAAAAGAGAGAGAAAGAAGCAAAAGAAAAGAAGAGAAAGGGGCTGATCTTAGAGATTTTTCGTTCACTTCGGGTGGTGATGAGGACATCAACACCGATCATACATCCACGCCGTCCACGCCGACACCTGCTGGTCCTATTACCCGTGCTCGTGCTCGAACACTTAATCATCAAGTGAGTTCCTTCTTGAGCTCTTGTCCATCCTGTTTAGATCTTGGAGACACGTGCACTCTTGTTTTGATTAGGAATCAAGGAGAAGACCGAAAGGAAAAGGACTCGAGTAGGCTGGATTCGGACTGCAGCACACCTCCAACTTGCGACGGTCGCCACGGTTACATACGGAGTCGGATTGGGGTGATTCTGGACTTGTTGGAAAGCTAATAAAGTCTACTTTCATACGGATCTGACCTCATACTCATACCTGCTCAGAAACGGCGTCAACAGTCCAAAAATCACCGAGAGGTCTATTCTGTCCAGGGTGCTGCGCCACCTTAAGTTAGCCCAATGGGCTTGTATCGTTTAGAGTCCAGTAGGGACGCGTCCTAGGGTTGGAGCACGACCCAAACTCTCTTGTGGTCGTCCTCCACACGTCATATACCCCTTAGCCGCCACCAGGAACACTTGGGTTTTGTTTAGATCAAGTTTAGCCTTTGCTACTTGCTTGTAGGCGCGCGTGCTGATCCAGCCGCCCGTCTCCTTGTCTTCGGAACCCCACTCATCATAAGATTCAGTCTGAGGCTTTCAATTTCATCTTGCAAATTCAGTGCTTGTTTCCTTGTTCTTGCTAGTTCTTCGATTGCTTGCAGGACGGGAGCCCTAGTGGCTGGTTGTCGCGCTCCACAAGATCGTGACGGCCTTTGGAGGTGGTGTATCGGTTGCTAAGGCGCGGTCTTGGAAGGCTGTAGTCGGGCCGTGAACGTCATCTCCATCCACCAAATCGAGTGATCTCACGCCTCTCATCGAAAGATCGTCCATAAACCCTAGCGGGTTCATATCAATTGGTAATCAGAGCAAGGTTTATCGGTGAGAGACTTGTAATTCTTCGCTGTTTTTATTTTTCCTACAGTCCAAAAAAGCCAAAAAAATAGTAGATTAGTTTCCTACAATCCTATAGACCTTTGGGCCGTGGCTAGTGCTACCTAGTTAGGGCTTGTTGAGTTTTTGGTTGCATCGGTTGTGTCGAGTTGCTGGTCTTAGTTTTAGTCCTTTAGAGTTTCGAGTTCTTGTCACGTTCTATCACAACACGCGCTATCATATAGTCTCTCTGTTGGCCGAATCCAAGTAGGGTTTGAAGTTTGAATCGGACAAGGAATCGGCTGTTCCTCTCTGTTGGCCGAATCCAAGTAGGTTTTCAAGTTTGAGTCGGATCAAGGAATCGGGTATTCCTCGCTGTTGGCCAAGTCCGAGTAGAATTGGAAGTTCCAATCGGACGAGGAATCAGTTCACCCTGTGCTACAAATATCAAACGAACCACGCAGCAAGTATTCATATCTAAACGAGTGGCTTACTCTAGAGAGAGAGAGAGAGTATCTTTTTTTTACCGGAATACCCCTGCCCTTTCGGAAAAAGTGTGTGTGCTGAGTTACTCTTTGGGAGTGTTCTTGTTCATATAATCAGTTTTGAGTGCCCCCTAAAAAAAATTATTCAAAAAAAAAAGAAAAAAAAGAGAGAGAAAGAAGCAAAAGAAAAGAAGAGAAAGGGGCTGATCTTAGAGATTTTTCGTTCACTTCGGGTGGTGATGAGGACATCAACACCGATCATACATCCACGCCGTCCACGCCGACACCTGCTGGTCCTATTACCCGTGCTCGTGCTCGAACACTTAATCATCAAGTGAGTTCCTTCTTGAGCTCTTGTCCATCCTGTTTAGATCTTGGAGACACGTGCACTCTTGTTTTGATTAGGAATCAAGGAGAAGACCGAAAGGGAAAAGGACTCGAGTAGGCTGGATTCGGACTGCAGCACACCTCCAACTTGCGACGGTCGCCACGGTTACATACGGAGTCGGATTGGGGTGATTCTGGACTTGTTGGAAAGCTAATAAAGTCTACTTTCATACGGATCTGACCTCATACTCATACCTGCTCAGAAACGGCGTCAACAGTCCAAAAATCACCGAGAGGTCTATTCTGTCCAGGGTGCTGCGCCACCTTAAGTTAGCCCAATGGGCTTGTATCGTTTAGAGTCCAGTAGGGACGCGTCCTAGGGTTGGAGCACGACCCAAACTCTCTTGTGGTCGTCCTCCACACGTCATATACCCCTTAGCCGCCACCAGGAACACTTGGGTTTTGTTTAGATCAAGTTTAGCCTTTGCTACTTGCTTGTAGGCGCGCGTGCTGATCCAGCCGCCCGTCTCCTTGTCTTCGGAACCCCACTCATCATAAGATTCAGTTTGAGGCTTTCAATTTCATCTTGCAAATTCAGTGCTTGTTTCCTTGTTCTTGCTAGTTCTTCGATTGCTTGCAGGACGGGAGCCCTAGTGGCTGGTTGTCGCGCTCCACAAGATCGTGACGGCCTTTGGAGGTGGTGTATCGGTTGCTAAGGCGCGGTCTTGGAAGGCTGTAGTCGGGCCGTGAACGTCATCTCCATCCACCAAATCGAGTGATCTCACGCCTCTCATCGAAAGATCGTCCATAAACCCTAGCGGGTTCATATCAATTGGTAATCAGAGCAAGGTTTATCGGTGAGAGACTTGTAATTCTTCGCTGTTTTTATTTTTCCTACAGTCCAAAAAAGCCAAAAAAATAGTAGATTAGTTTCCTACAATCCTATAGACCTTTGGGCCGTGGCTAGTGCTACCTAGTTAGGGCTTGTTGAGTCGTCGGTTGCATCGGTTGTGTCAAGTTGCTGGTCTTAGTTTTAGTCCTTTAGAGTTTCGAGTTCTTGTCACGTTCTATCACAACACGCGCTATCATATAGTCTCTCTGTTGGCCGAATCCAAGTAGGGTTTGAAGTTTGAATCGGACAAGGAATCGGCTGTTCCTCTCTGTTGGCCGAATCCAAGTAGGTTTTCAAGTTTGAGTCGGATCAAGGAATCGGGTATTCCTCGCTGTTGGCCAAGTCCGAGTAGAATTGGAAGTTCCAATCGGACGAGGAATCAGTTCACCCTGTGCTACAAATATCAAACGAACCACGCAGCAAGTATTCATATCTAAACGAAAGTGGCTTACTCTCTAGAGAGAGAGAGAGAGAGTGTGTGTGCTGAGTTACTCTTTGGGAGTGTTCTTGTTCATATAATCAGTTTTGAGTGCCCCTAAAAAAAATTCAAAAAAAAAAAAAAAAAAGAGAGAGAAAGCAAAAGAAAAGAAGAGAAAGGGGCTGATCTTAGAGATTTTTCGTTCACTTCGGTGGTGTGTTGTGCTCTCCTTTGTGTCCAGGCTCGCGTCTCTAGCACGGTCTAGACTAGGACCAGCACAGTACCGCCGGTTGAACGATTATTCAGCTTGCTTTTTGTAACTAACGTGGTGCTAGTTCGTTCCTTGTTTCAGCCCACCTATAGCTCCACATATTCTACAGCTTGACAGGTCTCGTGGTTGCGGCACCGATACACTTCATCCATTGCTGCAGACTTGTTGGTAGATGACCCCTCCCATCGAGCAAGGTAAGAACTGGTAAGAACTTGTGTAATAGGTGGAGAGTGAGCGACTTGCTGTAGCTACATCCTAGTAGTTGTAGGGCTTTTATTTCTTCACTTGTCTTCTTGTTGTCTTTGCCTTTGAAGCATGACAGGGTCAGGCGAAGATAACCAAATTCCACATTCGCCTCGCACAAAGGGCATCATACAACATTTTGAAAGGAAAGTGAAGTTGCACACGGAGGGACTTGATAATGACTTGCAGGTGACAAATGACAAACTTGGGCAGTTGGAGGCTACGCAGATTGCCGCAAACAACAAGCTTGCGGGTTTGGAGCAGTCCATTGCTAGTGTGGACAAAAGCCTTGCTGCTCTGCTGAGGCGTTTTGATGACCTCCACAACAATGATAAAGACCAGCATAAAGAAGAAAAGAAGGAGGAAGATCGAGAGGATGGTAGTTATGATGAAGAATACACAGGTGATACTGAACATGATGATCGAGACACTCGTGATCGACGTCCGCCACGCCACAACCGTAGAGGTATGGGTGGCCGCCACGACGCCGAGGTACACAATAATGATGATGCTTTCAGTAAGATTAAATTTAAAGTACCTCCTTTTGATGGAAAATATGACCCTGATGCATACATTACTTGGGAGATTGCTGTTGATCAAAAGTTTGCATGCCATGAATTTCCGAGAACACACGTGTTAGGGCTGCTACTAGTGAGTTCACAGATTTTGCTTCTGTTTGGTGGATCGAATATGGCAAGAAAATCCTAATAACATACCTAGAACTTGGGATGCGCTGAAACGAGCCATGAGAGCTAGATTTGTTCCATCTTACTATGCCCGTGATATGATAAATAAGTTGCAGCAATTGAGACAAGGTTCTAAAAGTGTAGAAGAATACTATCAGGAATTACAAACGGGTATGTTGCGTTGTAAATTAGAGGAGGATGAGGAACCTGCTATGGCTAGATTTTTAGGTGGGTTAAATCGGGAAATTCAGGATATCCTCGCCACAAAGAATACAATAACGTAACCAAACTGTTTCATCTTGCTTGTAAAGCTGAACGGAAGTGCAGGGACGACGTGCTAGCGCAAGGACTAATGTTTCTGCAGGAAAGCTAGTTCATGGCAGCCACAAGTGTCTACAACTCCGTCTACACGCACTCCTCGCCTTCATCTAGTGACAAGACTCGAGCTGCCCCCACCAATTCAGTAGCGAAGACAGCGCAAAAAGCCGGCTGCAGAGTACTTCATCCGTGGCATCGACAGGTAGAACAAGCAACATACAATGTCATCGGTGCAAGGGATATGGCCATATGATGCGTGACTGCCCAAACAAGCGTGTTATGATTGTCAAAGATGATGGTGAGTGTTCATCTGCTAGTGATTTTGATGAAGATACACTTGCATTGCTTATGGCTGACTATGCAGGTAGTGAGGAACACATAGAAGAACACATTAATGCAGGTGATGCGGAGCACTATGAGAGCTTGATTGTACAGCGAGTGCTTAGTGCACAAATGGAGAAGGCGGAGCAAAATCAGCGACACACTTTATTCCAAACAAAAGTGTGTCATCAAGGAGCGTTAGTGCCGCATGATCATTGATGGAGGTAGCTGCAACAACTTGGCAAGTAGCGACATGGTACAGAAGCTCGCCCTCACCACCAAACCACACCCCATCCCTACTACATCCAATGGCTGAACAACAGTGGTAAGGCAAAGGTAACGAGACTGGTGCGAATCGATTTTGCCATCGGATCATACAAAGATATTGTTGAATGTGATGTTGTGCCTATGCAAGCTTGCAATATTCTGCTAGGTAGACCATGGCAATTTGATAGAGATTCGATGCATCATGGTAGATCAAATCAATATTCGTTTCTATACCATGATCGAAAAATTGTGTTGCATCCTATGTCTCCTGAAGCTATTATGCAATCTGATGTTACTAAGGCTGCAAAAGCAAAGAGCGAGAGTGACAAATCTGTTGTTGATGACAAAGATGAGATAAAATTGAAAGGACGTTGTATGCTTGCTACAAAATCTGATATTAATGAGTTCAATGCATCCACCTCTGTTGCTTATGCTTTGGTATGCAAGGATGCTTTGATTTCATTTGAGGATATGCAACGTTCTTTGCCCCCTGCTGTTGCTAACATTTTGCAGGAGTATTCTGATGTGTTTCCCATTGAGATACCAGCGGGGCTGCCACCAATACGAGGGATTGAGCACCAAATTGATCTTATCCTGGAGCATCTTTGCCAAACCGTATGCCATACAGGACCAATCCGGAGGAAACGAAGGAAATTCAGCGGCAAGTGCAAGAACTACTAGACAAAGGTTATGTGCGTGAGTCTCTTAGTCCTTGTGCTGTTCCAGTGATTTTAGTGCCTAAGAAAGATGGAACATGGCGCATGTGTGTTGATTGTAGGGCTATTAATAATATCACCATTCGATATCGACACCCTATTCCACGATTAGATGATATGCTTGATGAATTGAGTGGTGCTGTTGTGTTTTCAAAGGTTGATTTATGTAGTGGGTACCACCAGATTCGTATGAAATTGGGAGATGAATGGAAAACTGCTTTCAAAACCAAGTTCGGTCTATATGAGTGGTTAGTCATGCCTTTTGGGTTAACTAATGCACCTAGTACTTTCATGAGATTAATGAACGAGGTTTTGCGTGCTTTCATTGGGAAATTTGTTGTCGCTTACTTTGATGATATACTGATTTATAGCAAATCCATGGATGAACACCTTGATCACTTACGTGCTGTTTTTCAATGCTCTCGTGATGCACGCTTGTTTGGTAACCTTGAGAAGTGCACTTTCTGCACCGATCGAGTATCGCTTTCTTGGTTATGTTGTCACTCCACAGGGAATTGAGGTTGATAAAGCCAAGGTGGAAGCTATACAAGGATGGCCTGTACCCACGACGTCACACAAGTGCGGAGTTTCCTAGGACTTGCTGGTTTCTATCGCCGCTTTATGAAGGACTTCAGCACCATTGCTGCACCATTGAATGAGCTTACAAAGAAGGGAGTGCCCTTTTCTTGGGGCAAAGCACAAGAGCACGCCTTCCATGTGCTGAAAGATAAGTTAACACATGCACCTCTACTCCAACTCCCTGATTTTAATAAGACTTTTGAGCTTGAATGTGATGCGAGTGGAATTGGATTGGGTGGTGTTTTGTTACAAGAAGGAAAACCTGTTGCATACTTTAGTGAGAAATTGAGCGGGCCTATTCTTAATTATTCTACATATGATAAGGAATTATATGCTCTAGTGCGGACATTAGAAACATGGCAGCATTATTTGTGGCCCAAAGAATTTGTTATACATTCTGATCATGAATCTTTGAAGCATATTCGTAGTCAAGGAAAACTGAATCGTAGACATGCAAAATGGGTTGAATTTATTGAATCTTTTCCTTATGTTATCAAACACAAGAAAGGGAAGGATAATATCATTGCAGATGCATTGTCTAGGAGATATACTTTGCTGAATCAACTTGATTACAAGATCTTTGGGTTAGAAACAATTAAAGACCGATATGCTCATGATGCTGATTTTAAAGAAGTGCTGCTGCATTGTAAAGATGGGAAAACGTGGAACAAATTCATCCTCAATGATGGGTTTGTGTTTAGAGCTAACAAGCTATGTATTCCAGCTAGCTCCGTTAAGCTTGTTGTTGCTGCAGGAAGCGCATGGAGGTGGCTTGATGGGGCATTTTGGAGCGAAGAAGACGGAGGACATTCTTGCTGGTCATTTCTTTTGGCCAAAGATGCGACGAGACGTGGAGAGATTTGTTGCTCGCTGCACAACATGTCAAAAGGCTAAGTCCCGTTGAATCCACACGGGTTTGTATATGCCTCTTCCTGTTCCTAGTGCTCCTTGGGAGGATATTTCTATGGATTTTGTGTTGGGATTGCCACGGACTAGGAAAGGGCGAGATAGTGTTTTTGTGGTTGTGGATCGATTCTCTAAAATGGCACATTTCATACCATGTCATAAAACTGATGATGCTACAAATATTGCTGATTTGTTCTTTCGAGAAGTTGTTCGCTTGCATGGTGTGCCAAATACAATTGTTTCTGATCGTGATGCTAAATTTCTTAGCCATTTTTTGGAGAACTTTATGGGCCAAATTGGGGACTAAGCTTTTATTTTCCACCACTTGTCACCCCCAAACTGATGGTCAAACTGAAGTTGTGAATAGAACTTTGTCTACTATGTTAAGGACTGTTTTAAAGAAGAATATTAAGATGTGGGAAGATTGTTTGCCTCATATTGAGTTTGCTTATAATCGTTCGCTGCATTCTACTACGAAGATGTGTCCCTTTGAGATTGTTTATGGCTTGTTACCACGTGCTCCTATTGATTTAATGCCATTGCCAAGTTCTGAAAAGTTGAATTTTGATGCTAAGCAACGTGCTGAATTGATGCTAAAACTACATGAAACCACTAAAGAAAACATAGAGCGCATGAATGCTAAGTACAAATTTGCTGGAGATAAAGGTAGAAGGGAATTGATTCTTGAACCTGGAGATTTGGTTTGGTTGCATTTGCGAAAGGATAGGTTTCCTGAATTAAGAAAATCTAAATTGATGCCTAGAGCGGATGGTCCTTTTAAAGTGATGCAACGAATAAATGAGAATGCATATAAGCTTGATCTTCCTGCATATTTTGGGGTTAGTCCCACATTTAACATTGCAGATTTGAAGCCTTATTTGGGTGAGGAAGATGAGCTTGAGTCGAGGACGACTCAAATTCAAGAAAGGGAGGATGATGAGGACATCAACACCGATCATACATCCACGCCGTCCACGCCGACACCTGCTGGTCCTATTACCCGTGCTCGTGCTCGAACACTTAATCATCAAGTGAGTTCCTTCTTGAGCTCTTGTCCATCCTGTTTAGATCTTGGAGACACGTGCACTCTTGTTTTGATTAGGAATCAAGGAGAAGACCGAAAGGGAAAAGGACTCGCGTAGGCTGGATTCGGACTGCAGCACACCTCCAACTTGCGACGGTCGCCACGGTTACATACGGAGTCGGATTGGGGTGATTCTGGACTTGTTGGAAAGCTAATAAAGTCTACTTTCATACGGATCTGACCTCATACTCATACCTGCTCAGAAACGGCGTCAACAGTCCAAAAATCACCGAGAGGTCTATTCTGTCCAGGGTGCTGCGCCACCTTAAGTTAGCCCAATGGGCTTGTATCGTTTAGAGTCCAGTAGGGACGCGTCCTAGGGTTGGAGCACGACCCAAACTCTCTTGTGGTCGTCCTCCACACGTCATATACCCCTTAGCCGCCACCAGGAACACTTGGGTTTTGTTTAGATCAAGTTTAGCCTTTGCTACTTGCTTGTAGGCGCGCGTGCTGATCCAGCCGCCCGTCTCCTTGTCTTCGGAACCCCACTCATCATAAGATTCAGTCTGAGGCTTTCAATTTCATCTTGCAAATTCAGTGCTTGTTTCCTTGTTCTTGCTAGTTCTTCGATTGCTTGCAGGACGGGAGCCCTAGTGGCTGATTGTCGCGCTCCACAAGATCGTGACGGCCTTTGGAGGTGGTGTATCGGTTGCTAAGGCGCGGTCTTGGAAGGCTGTAGTCGGGCCGTGAACGTCATCTCCATCCACCAAATCGAGTGATCTCACGCCTCTCATCGAAAGATCGTCCATAAACCCTAGCGGGTTCATATCAGGTGGTGTGTTGTGCTCTCCTTTGTGTCCAGGCTCGCGTCTCTAGCACGGTCTAGACTAGGACCAGCACAGTACCGCCGGTTGAACGATTATTCAGCTTGCTTTTTGTAACTAACGTGGTGCTAGTTCGTTCCTTGTTTCAGCCCACCTATAGCTCCACATATTGTACAGCTTGACAGGTCTCGTGCTGCGGCACCGATACACTTCATCCATTGCTGCAGACTTGTTGGTAGATGACCCCTCCTGTCGAGCAAGGTAAGAACTGGTAAGAACTTGTGTAATAGGTGGAGAGTGAGCGACTTGCTGTAGCTACATCCTAGTAGTTGTAGGGCTTTTATTTCTTCACTTGTCTTCTTGTTGTCTTTGTCTTTGAACCATGCCAGGGACCGACGAAGATAACCAAATTCCACATTCGCCTCGCACAAAGGGCATCATACAACATTTTGAAAGGAAAGTGAAGTTGCACACGGAGGGACTTGATAATGACTTGCAGGTGACAAATGACAAACTTGGGCAGTTGGAGGCTACGCAGATTGCCGCAAACAACAAGCTTGCAGGTTTGGAGCAGTCCATTGCTAGTGTGGACAAAAGCCTTGCTGCTCTGCTGAGGCGTTTTGATGACCTCCACAACAATGATAAAGACCAGCATAAAGAAGAAAAGAAGGAGGAAGATCGAGAGGATGGTAGTTATGATGAAGAATACACAGGTGATACTGAACATGATGATCGAGACACTCGTGATCGACGTCGCCTACGTCACAACCGTAGAGGTATGGGTGGCCGCCGCCGACGCGAGGTACACAATAATGATGATGCTTTCAGTAAGATTAAATTTAAAATACCTCCTTTTGATGGAAAATATGACCCTGATGCATACATTACTTGGGAGATTGCTGTTGATCAAAAGTTTGCATGCCATGAATTTCCTGAGAACACACGTGTTAGGGCTGCTACTAGTGAGTTCACAGATTTTGCTTCTGTTTGGTGGATCGAATATGGCAAGAAAAATCCTAATAACATACCTAAAACTTGGGATGCGCTGAAACGAGCCATGAGAGCTAGATTTGTTCCATCTTACTATGCCCGTGATATGATAAATAAGTTGCAGCAATTGAGACAAGGTTCTAAAAGTGTAGAAGAATACTATCAGGAATTACAAACGGGTATGTTGCGTTGTAAATTAGAGGAGGATGAGGAACCTGCTATGGCTAGATTTTTAGGTGGGTTAAATCGGGAAATTCAGGATATCCTCGCTTACAAAGAATACAATAACGTAACCAAACTGTTTCATCTTGCTTGTAAAGCTGAACGGGAAGTGCAGGGACGACGTGCTAGCGCAAGGACTAATGTTTCTGCAGGGAAAGCTAGTTCATGGCAGCCGCGAACGTCTACAACTCCGTCTACACGTACGCCTACGCCTTCATCTAGTGACAAGACTCGAGCTGCCCCCACCAATTCAGTAGCGAAGACAGCGCAAAAGCCGGCTGTGAGTACTTCATCCGTGGCATCGACAGGTAGAACAAGCAACATACAATGTCATCGGTGCAAGGGATATGGCCATATGATGCGTGACTGCCCAAACAAGCGTGTTATGATTGTCAAAGATGATGGTGAGTGTTCATCTGCTAGTGATTTTGATGAAGATACACTTGCATTGCTTGCGGCTGACTATGCAGGTAGTGAGGAACACATAGAAGAACACATTAATGCAGGTGACGCGGAGCACTATGAGAGCTTGATTGTACAGCGAGTGCTTAGTGCACAAATGGAGAAGGCAGAGCAAAATCAGCGACACACTTTATTCCAAACAAAGTGTGTCATCAAGGAGCGTTCATGCCGCATGATCATTGATGGAGGTAGCTGCAACAACTTGGCAAGTAGCGACATGGTACAGAAGCTCGCCCTCACCACCAAACCACACCCCCATCCCTACTACATCCAATGGCTGAACAACAGTGGTAAGGCAAAGGTAACGAGACTGGTGCGAATCGATTTTGCCATCGGATCATACAAAGATATTGTTGAATGTGATGTTGTGCCTATGCAAGCTTGCAATATTCTGCTAGGTAGACCATGGCAATTTGATAGAGATTCGATGCATCATGGTAGATCAAATCAATATTCGTTTCTATACCATGATCGAAAAATTGTGTTGCATCCTATGTCTCCTGAAGCTATTATGCAATCTGATGTTACTAAGGCTGCAAAAGCAAAGAGCGAGAGTGACAAATCTGTTGTTGATGACAAAGATGAGAAAAAAAAATTGAAAGGACGTTGTATGCTTGCTACAAAATCTGATATTAATGAGTTCAATGCATCCACCTCTGTTGCTTATGCTTTGGTATGCAAGGATGCTTTGATTTCATTTGAGGATATGCAACGTTCTTTGCCCCTGCTGTTGCTAACATTTTGCAGGAGTATTCTGATGTGTTTCCCATTGAGATACCAGCGGGCTGCCACCAATACGAGGGATTGAGCACCAAATTGATCTTATCCCTGGAGCATCTTTTGCCAAACCGTATGCCATACAGGACCAATCCGGAGGAAACGAAGGAAATTCAGCGACAAGTGCAAGAACTACTAGACAAAGGTTATGTGCGTGAGTCTCTTAGTCCTTGTGCTGTTCCAGTGATTTTAGTGCCTAAGAAAGATGGAACATGGCGCATGTGTGTTGATTGTAGGGCTATTAATAATATCACCATTCGATATCGACACCCTATTCCACGATTAGATGATATGCTTGATGAATTGAGTGGTGCTGTTGTGTTTTCAAAGGTTGATTTGCGTGGTGGGTACCACCAGATTCGTATGAAATTGGGAGATGAATGGAAAACTGCTTTCAAAACCAAGTTCGGTCTATATGAGTGGTTAGTCATGCCTTTTGGGTTAACTAATGCACCTAGTACTTTCATGAGATTAATGAACGAGGTTTTGCGTGCTTTCATTGGGAAATTTGTTGTCGCTCTACTTTGATGATATACTGATTTATAGCAAATCCATGGATGAACACCTTGATCACTTACGTGCTGTTTTCAATGCTCTCGTGATGCACGCTTTGTTTGGTAACCTTGAGAAGTGCACTTTCTGCACCGATCGAGTATCGCTTCTTGGCTATGTTGTCACGCCACAGGGAATTGAGGTTGATAAAGCCAAGGTGGAAGCTATACAAGGATGGCCTGTACCCACGACGGTCACACAAGTGCGCGGAGTTTCCTAGGACTTGCTGGTTTCTATCGCCGCTTTGTGAAGGACTTCAGCACCATTGCTGCACCATTGAATGAGCTTACAAAGAAGGGAGTGCCCTTTTCTTGGGGCAAAGCACAAGAGCACGCCTTCCATGTGCTGAAAGATAAGTTAACACATGCACCTCTACTCCAACTCCCTGATTTTAATAAGACTTTCGAGCTTGAATGTGATGCGAGTGGAATTGGATTGGGTGGTGTTTTGTTACAAGAAGGAAAACCTGTTGCATACTTTAGTGAGAAATTGAGCGGGCCTATTCTTAATTATTCTACATATGATAAGGAATTATATGCTCTAGTGCGGACATTAGAAACATGGCAGCATTATTTGTGGCCCAAAGAATTTGTTATACATTCTGATCATGAATCTTTGAAGCATATTCGTAGTCAAGGAAAACTGAATCGTAGACATGCAAAATGGGTTGAATTTATTGAATCTTTTCCTTATGTTATCAAACACAAGAAAGGGAAGGATAATATCATTGCAGATGCATTGTCTAGGAGATATACTTTGCTGAATCAACTTGATTACAAGATCTTTGGGTTAGAAACAATTAAAGACCGATATGCTCATGATGCTGATTTTAAAGAAGTGCTGCTGCATTGTAAAGATGGGAAAACGTGGAACAAATTCATCCTCAATGATGGGTTTGTGTTTAGAGCTAACAAGCTATGCATTCCAGCTAGCTCCGTTCGCTTGTTGTTGCTGCAGGAAGCGCATGGAGGTGGCTTGATGGGGCATTTTGGAGCGAAGAAGACGGAGGACATTCTTGCTGGTCATTTCTTTTGGCCAAAGATGCGACGAGACGTGGAGAGATTTGTTGCTCGCTGCACAACATGTCAAAAGGCTAAGTCCCGGTTGAATCCACACGATTTGAAGCCTTATTTGGGTGAGGAAGATGAGCTTGAGTCGAGGACGACTCAAATTCAAGAAAGGGAGGATGATGAGGACATCAACACCGATCATACATCCACGCCGTCCACGCCGACACCTGCTGGTCCTATTACCCGTGCTCGTGCTCGAACACTTAATCATCAAGTGAGTTCCTTCTTGAGCTCTTGTCCATCCTGTTTAGATCTTGGAGACACGTGCACTCTTGTTTTGATTAGGAATCAAGGAGAAGACCGAAAGGGAAAAGGACTCGCGTAGGCTGGATTCGGACTGCAGCACACCTCCAACTTGCGACGGTCGCCACGGTTACATACGGAGTCGGATTGGGGTGATTCTGGACTTGTTGGAAAGCTAATAAAGTCTACTTTCATACGGATCTGACCTCATACTCATACCTGCTCAGAAACGGCGTCAACAGTCCAAAAATCACCGAGAGGTCTATTCTGTCCAGGGTGCTGCGCCACCTTAAGTTAGCCCAATGGGCTTGTATCGTTTAGAGTCCAGTAGGGACGCGTCCTAGGGTTGGAGCACGACCCAAACTCTCTTGTGGTCGTCCTCCACACGTCATATACCCCTTTAGCCGCCACCAGGAACACTTGGGTTTTGTTCAGATCAAGTTTAGCCTTTGCTACTTGCTTGTAGGCGCGCGTGCTGATCCAGCCGCCTGTCTCCTTGTCTTCGGAACCCCACTCATCATAAGATTCAGTTTGAGGCTTTCAATTTCATCTTGCAAATTCAGTGCTTGTTTCCTTGTTCTTGCTAGTTCTTCGATTGCTTGCAGGACGGGAGCCCTAGTGGCTGGTTGTCGCGCTCCACAAGATCGTGACGGCCTTTGGAGGTGGTGTATCGGTTGCTAAGGCGCGGTCTTGGAAGGCTGTAGTCGGGCCGTGAACGTCATCTCCATCCACCAAATCGAGTGATCTCACGCCTCTCATCGAAAGATCGTCCATAAACCCTAGCGGGTTCATATCAACGGTTTGCGTCGAACGTACCATACGCTCGGAAATCGTTTTGGACGCACCCGATGGAACTCCTAGGTGACGTGGGTCATGTGGAATCTCGCTTCTTTCCGTTTGGAGACAGTGTGAGTGTTGGTGCAAGATAGGTGCACGCGTTGTGCCAAATGTACCAGAGGCTCAAAAATCATTTTGGACGCACTCGATGGTACCACTAGGTGACGAGGCTCAAGTGGAAGCTCGTTTCGGTCCTTTCAAACATAGTGCTAATCTTGATGCAAGATAGGTGCTCGGTTTGCGTCGAGAGTACCATAGGCTCGAAAATTGTTTTCGACGCACCCGATGGAACTCCTAGGTGATGTGGGTCATGAGGAATCTCGCTTCTTTCCGATTGGAGACAATGTTAGTGTTGGTGCAAGATAGGAGCACGCGTTGTGTCAAACGTCTGAGAGGCTCGAAAAATCGCTTTTGGACGCTTTTCGATGGTACCACTAGGTGACGAGGCTCAAGTGGAAGCTCGTTTCGGTCCTTTCGGACATAGTGCTAATCTTGAAGCAAGATAGGTGCACGGTTTGCGTCGAGAGTACCATAGGCTCGAAAGTTGTTTTGGACGCACCCGATGGAACTCCTAGGTGACGTGGGTCATGAGGAATCTCGCTTCTTTCCATTTGGAGACAGTGTTGGTGCAAGATAGGTGCACGCGTTGTGTCAAACGTACGAGAGGCTCAGAAATCATTTTGGACGCACTCGATGGTACCACTAGGTGACGAGGCTCAAGTGGAAGCTCGTTTCGGTCCTTTCGGACATAGTGCTAATCTTGACGCAAGATAGGTGCACGGTTTGCGTCGAGAGTACCATAGGCTCGAAAATTGTTTTGGACGCACCCGATGGAACTCCTAGGTGACGTGGGTCATGAGGAATCTCGCTTCTTTCCGTTTGGAGACAGTGTTAGTGTTGGTGCAAGATAGGTGCATGCGTTGTGTCAAACGTACGAGAGGCTCAGAAATCATTTTGGACGCACTCGATTGTACCACTAGGTGACGAGGCTCAAGTGGAAGCTCGTTTCGGTCCCTTCGGACATAGTGCTAATCTTGACGCAAGATAGGTGCACGGTTTGCGTCGAGCGTACCATAGGCTTGGAAATCGTTTTGGACGCACCCGATGGAACTCCTAGGTGACGTGGGTCATGTGGAATCTCACTTCGTTATCATTGGAGATAGTGTTAGTGTCGGTGCAAGATAGGTGCTCGGTTTGCGCCAAACGTACCATTGACTCAGATATCATTTTGGACGCACCCGACGGTACCACTAGGTGACGAGGCTCGAGTGGAAGCTCGTTTCGGTCCGTTTGGAGATAGTGCTAATCTTGATGCAACATAAGTGCACTGTTTGCGTCGAACATACCATATGCTCGGAAATGATTTTGGATGGACCTGATTGAACTCCTAGGTGACGTGGGTCGTTTGGAATCTCTCTTCTTTCCGTTTCGAGACATGCGTTAGTGTCGGTGCAACATAGGTGCATGGTTTGCGCTAGACGTACCATAGGCTCAAAAATCATTTTGGATGCACCCGATGGTACCACTAGGTGACGAGGCCCAAGTGGAAGCTCGTTTGATCCGTTTGGAGATAGTGCTAATCTTGACGCAAGATAGGAGCACTGTTTGCGTCGAACGTACCATAGGCTCGGAAATTGTTTTGGACGCACCCGATGGAACTCCTAGGTGACGTGGGTCTTGTGGAATCTCGCTTCTTTCCGCTTTGGAGACAGTGTTAGTGTTGGTGCAAGATAGTTGCACGCGTTGTGCCAAACGTCTGAGAGAGGCTCAAAAATCGGTTTGGACGCACTCAATGGTACCACTAGGGTGACGAGGCTCAAGTGGAAGCTCGTTTCGGTCCTTTCGGACATAGTGCTAATCTTGACGCAAGATAGGTGCACGGTTTGGCGCCGAAGCGTACCATAGGCTCGAGAAATCGCTTTGGACGCACCCGATGGAACTCCTAGGTGACGTGGGTCATGTGGAATCTCACTTCGTTATCATTGGAGATAGTGTTAGTGTCGGTGCAAAGATAGGTGCTCGGTTTGCGCCAAACGTATCATTGACTCAGATATCATTTTGGACGCACCCGACGATGCCACTAGGTGACGAGGCTCGAGTGGAAGCTCGTTTCGGTCCGTTTTAAGATAGTGCTAATCTTGATAAAACATAAGTGCACTGTTTGCGTCGAACATACCATATGCTCGGAAATGATTTTGGATGGACCTGATTGAACTCCTAGGTGACGTGGGTCATTTGGAATCTCTCTTATTTCCGTTTCGAGACAGGCGTTAGTGTCGGTGCAAGATAGGTGCATGGTTTGCGCTAGACGTACCATAGGCTCAGAAATCATTTTGGATGCACCTGATGGTACCACTAGGTGATGAGGCCCAAGTGGAAGCTCGTTTTGGTCCATTTGGACATAGTGCTAATCTTGACGCAAGATAGGAGCACAGTTTGCGTCAAACGTACAATAGGCTCGTAAATCATTTTGGACACACCTGGTGGAACTCTAAGGCGACGTGGGTCATTTGGAGTCTCGCTTCTTTCTGTTTGGAGACATTGTTAGTGTCGGTGCAAGATAGGTGCATGGTTTGCGCTAGACGTACCATAGGCTTAGAAATCATTTTGGATGCACCCGATGGTACCACTAGGTGACAAGGCCCAAGTGGAAGCTCGTTTCGATCCGTTAGGAGATAGTGCTAATCTGGACGCAAGATAGGAGCACGGTTTGCGTCGAACGTACCATAGGCTCGGAAATCGTTTTGGATGCACCCAATGGAACTCCTAGGTGACGTGGGTCATGTGGAATCTCACTTCGTTATCATTGGAGATAGTGTTAGTGTCGATGCAAGATAGGTGCTCGGTTTGCGCCAAACATACCATTGACTCAGATATCATTTTGGACGCACCCGACGGTACCACTAGGTGACGAGGCTCGAGTGGAAGCTCGTTTCCGGTCCATTTGGAGATAGTGCTAATCTTGATGCAACATAAGTGCACTGTTTGCGTCGAACATACCATATGCTCGGAAATGATTTTGGATGGACCTGATTGAACTCCTAGGTGACGTGGGTCATTTGGAATCTCTCTTATTTCCGTTTCGAGACAGGCGTTAGTGTCGGTGCAAGATAGGTGCATGGTTTGCGCTAGACGTACCATAGGCTCAGAAATCATTTTGGATGCACCCGATGGTACCACTAGGTGATGAGGCTCAAGTGGAAGCTCGTTTCGATCCGTTTGGAGATAGTGCTAATCTTGACGCAAGATAGGAGCACGGTTTGCGTCGAACGTACCATACGCTCGGAAATCGTTTTGGACACACCCGATGGAACTCCTAGGTGACGTGGGTCATGTGGAATCTCACTTCGTTATCATTGGAGATAGTGTTAGTGTCGGTGCAAGATAGGTGCTCGGTTTGCGCCAAACGTACCATTGACTCAGATATCATTTGGGACGCACCCGACGGTACCACTAGGTGACGAGGTTCGAGTGGAAGCTCGTTTCGGTCCGTTTGGAGATAGTGCTAATCTTGATGCAACATAAGTGCACTGTTTGTGTCGAACATACCATATGCTCGGAAATGATTTTGGATGGACCTGATTGAACTCCTAGGTGACGTGGGTCGTTTGGAATCTCTCTTCTTTCCGTTTCAAGACAGGCGTTAGTGTCGGTGCAAGATAGGTGCATGGTTTGCGCTAGACGTACCATAGGCTCAAAAATCATTTTGGATGCACCCGATGGTACCACTAGGTGATGAGGCCCAAGTGGAAGCTCGTTTCGATCCGTTTGGAGATAGTGCTAATCTTGACGCAAGATAGGAGCACTGTTTGCGTCGAACGTACCATAGGCTCGGAAATTATTTTGGACGCACCCGATGGAACTCCTAGGTGATGAGGACATCCCTTCCATTGATACAACCACACCTGCTGCACAACAAGGTCCGATGACAAGAGCTCGAGCACGACAACTTAATTATCAGGTAAAGTCGTTCCTCGCTATTCATACAAACTCGTCTCAGAATTGGATGCTACTAAATCATGGTGATGATTGTCTTATTCTTAGGAATGTTGGTCAAGACTCCATTGCCTCATGTTTAGACCCCATGATGAGGATGGAGCAGCCAAACAAGTGGGAATCATCATTAATGGGGCGCGCAGCTCATCTCGAGACAGCAGGGGACACTCCATCAAAAGTACCATAACTCCTTGATACGAGATCCAATGAAGCTGGTTTTTGACTTGTTGGAAAGAGCGCGTCGTCCTCTTTCACATGGGTCCAACCCCACTATCAGAATCTACCGAAGCTGTGTGCAGCAAGCCAAAGGACGCAGAGACCTACAGCTTGGGCCTGGGCCTTGTACTAACTACAACCCTTTGAGGGACGCCCAGATTAGGGTTTCCCACTCCCCCTTGTGCTCTCCTCCTTATAAATAGAGCCAGCAGCCATCAGAATGAGGTTGGGTTTTGTTTAGATGCAAGATAGCTGCTGCTTCTTCCTTGTAAACGCGTGTGTCGGCTAGACCACCCGATTTGCTTGTTTCAAGACCCCAACTTGTGATTCAGATTCAGCCTTTGGCTTAAATCCGTGAGTTATTTGCTTGTTCATCTTGTTCTTGCTTGTTCTCGGTTGCTTGCAGGTTCTTGGTGTTCTTGGCACGGCAAGAACATCACAATCGGAGCCGGTGTACCTGTTGCTAAGGCGCAGCAACCTTGTGGTCGTTGTAGTCGGACAGCCAACGTCGAATCCACCCCAAATCGAGTTTATCCACACTCACCAAAAGATCAGGAACAACCCCTAGTCCCATCACTAGGTGACGTGGGTCATGTGGAATCTCGCTTCTTTCTGTTTGGAGACAGTGTTAGTGTTGGTGCAAGATAGTTGCACGCATTGTGCCAAACGTACGAGAGGCTCAAAAATCGGTTTGGACGCACTCGATGGTACCACTAGGTGACGAGGCTCAAGTGGAAGCTCGTTTCGGTCCTTTCGGACATCGTGCTAATCTGGACGCAAGATAGGTGCACCGTTTGCGTCGGGCGTACCATAGGCTCGGAAATCGTTTTGGACGCACCCGATGGAACTCCTAGGTGACGTGGGTCATGTGGAATCACACTTCGTTATCATTGGAGATAGTGTTAGTGTCGGTGCAAGATAGGTGCTCGGTTTGCGCCAAACGTACCATTGACTCAGATATCATTTTGGACGCACCCGACGGTACCACTAGGTGACGAGGCTTGAGTGGAAGCTCGTTTCGGTCCGTTTGGAGATAGTGCTAATCTTGATGCAACATAAGTGCACTGTTTTATGCCGAACATACCATATGCTCGGAAATGATTTTGGATGGACCTGATTGAACTCCTAGGTGACGTGGGTCGTTTGGAATCTCTCTTCTTTCCGTTTCAAGACAGGCGTTAGTGTCGGTGCAAGATAGGTGCATGGTTTGCGCTAGACGTACCATAGGCTCAGAAATCATTTTGGATGCACCCGATGGTACCACTAGGTGACGAGGCCCAAGTGGAAGCTCGTTTTAGTCCGTTTGGACATAGTGCTCATCTTGACTCAAGATAGGAGCACGGTTTGCGTCGAACGTACCATAGGATCGAAAATTGTTTTGGACACACCTGGTGGAACTCCAAGGCGACGTGGGTCATGAGGAATCTCGCTTCTTTCTGTTTGGAGATAGTGTTAGTGTTGGTTCATGATAGGTGCACGCGTTGTGTCAAACGTATGAGAGGCTCAGAAATCGTTTTGGACGCACTCGATGGTACCACTAGGTGACGAGGCTCAAGTGGAAGCTCGTTTCGGTCCTTTCGGACATAGTGCTAATCTTGAAGCAAGATAGGTGCACGGTTTGCGTCGAGCGTACCATAGGCTCGGAAATCGTTTTGCACGCACCCGATGGAACTCCAAGGTGACGTGGGTCATGTGGAATCTCACTTCTTTATCTTTGGAGATAGTGTTAGTGTCGGTGCAAGATAGCTGCACGGTTTGCGCCAAACGTACCATTGGCTCAGAAATCGTTTTGGACGCACCCGATGGTACCACTAGGTGACAAGGCTCAAGTGGAAGCTCATTTTGGTCCATTTGAAGATAGTGCTAATCTTGACGCAAGATAAGAGCACGATTTGAATCGAACGTACCATAGGCTCGTAAATCGTTTTGGACGCACCCGATGGAACTCCTAGGTGACGTGGGTCATGTGGAATCTTACTTCTTTCCGTTTGGAGACTGTGTTAGTGTCAGTGCAAGATAGGTGCATGGTTTGCGCTAGACGTACCATAGGCTCATAAATTGTTTTGGATGCACTCAATGGTAACACTAGGTTACAAGGCCCAAGTGGAAGCTCATTTCATTCCGTTTGGAGATAGTGCTAACCTTGACACAAGATAGGAGCAAGGTTTGCGTCGAACGTACCATAGGCACATAAATCGTTTTGGACGCACCCGGTGGAACACCTAGGTGACGTGGGTCAGTTGGAATCTCGCTTCTTTCCGTTTGGAGATAGTGTTAGTGTCGGTGCAAGATAGGTGCATGGTTGGCGCTAGACGTACCATAGCCTCAGAAATCATTTTAGACGCACCCGATGGTACCACTAGGTGACGAGGCTCAAGTGGAAGCTCGTTTCGGTCCTTTCGGACATGGTGCTAATCTTGACGCAAGATAGGAGGACAGTTTGCGTCGAATGTACCATAGGCTCGGAAATTATTTTGGACGCACACGATGGAATTCCTAGGTGACGTGGGTCATGTGGAATCTCGCTTCTTTCCGTTTGGAGACAGTGTGAGTGTTGGTGCAAGATAGGTGCACGCGTTGTGCCAAATGTACCAGAGGCTCAGAAATCATTTTGGACGCACTCGATGGTACCACTAGGTGACGAGGCTCAAGTGGAAGCTCGTTTCGATCCTTTTGGAAATAGTGCGAATCTTGATGCAAGATAGGTGCTCGGTTTGCGTCGAGAGTACCATAGGCTCGAAAATTGTTTTGGACGCACCCGATGGAACTCCTAGGTGACGTGGGTCATGTGGAATCTCGCTTCAAACGTACGAGAGGCTCAGAAATCGTTTTGGACGCACTCGATGATAGCACTGTTTGCGTCGAACATGCCATATGCTCGGAAATGATTTTGGATGGACCTGATTGAACTCCTAGGTGACGTGGGTCGTTTGGAATCTCTCTTCTTTCCGTTTCGAGACAGGCGTTAGTGTCGGTGCAAGATAGGTGCATGGTTTGCGCTAGACGTACCATAGGCTCAGAAATCATTTTGGATGCACCCGATGGTACCACTAGGTGACGAGGCCCAAGTGGAAGCTCGTTTTAGTCCGTTTGGACATAGTGCTCATCTTGACTCAAGATAGGAGCACGGTTTGCGTCGAACGTACCATAGGATCGAAAATTGTTTTGGACACACCTGGTGGAACTCCAAGGCGACGTGGGTCATGAGGAATCTCGCTTCTTTCTGTTTGGAGATAGTGTTAGTGTTGGTTCATGATAGGTGCACGCGTTGTGTCAAACGTATGAGAGGCTCAGAAATCGTTTTGGACGCACTCGATGGTACCACTAGGTGACGAGGCTCAAGTGGAAGCTCGTTTTGGTCCTTTCGGACATAGTGCTAATCTTGACGCAAGATAGGTGCACGGTTTGCGTCGAGCGTACCATAGGCTCGGAAATCGTTTTGGACGCACCCGATGGAACTCCTAGGTGACATGGGTCATGTGGAATCTCACTTCGTTATCATTGGAGATAGTGTTAGTGTCGGTGCAAGATAGGTGCTCGGTTTGCGCCAAACGTATCATTGACTCAGAGATATCATTTTGGGCCTTTTACCCGACGATACCACTAGGTGACGAGGCTCGAGTGCAAGCTCGGTTCGGTCCGTTTGGAGATAGTGCTAATCTTGATAAAACATAAGTGCACTGTTTGCGTCGAACATACCATATGCTCGGAAATGATTTTGGATGGACCTGATTGAACTCCTAGGTGACGTGGGTCATTTGGAATCTCTCTTATTTCCGTTTCGAGATAGGCGTTAGTGTCGGTGCAAGATAGGTGCATGGTTTGCGCTAGACGTACCATAGGCTCAGAAATCATTTTGGATGCACCTGATGGTACCACTAGGTGATGAGGCCCAAGTGGAAGCTCGTTTTGGTCCATTTGGACATAGTGCTAATCTTGACGCAAGATAGGAGCACGGTTTGCGTCGAACGTACAATAGGCTCGTAAATCATTTTGGACACACCTGGTGGAACTCCAAGGCGACGTGGGTCATTTGGAATCTCGCTTCTTTCTTTTTGGAGACATTGTTAGTGTCGGTGCAAGATAGGTGCATGGTTTGCGCTAGACGTACCATAGGCTTAGAAATCATTTTGGATGCACCCGATGGTACCACTAGGTGACGAGGCTCAAGTGGAAGCTCATTTCGATCCGTTTGGAGATAGTGCTAATCTTGACACAAGATAGGAGCACGGTTTGCGTCGAACGTACAATAGACTCGGAAATCGTTTTGGATGCACCCGATGGAACTCCTAGGTGACGTGTGTCATGTGGAATCTCACTTCGTTATCATTGGAGATAGTGTTAGTGTCGGTGCAAGATAGGTGCTCGCTTTGTGCTAGACGTACCATAGGCTTAGAAATCATTTTGGATGCACCCGATGGTACCACTAGGTTACGAGGCCCAAGTGGAAACTCGTTTTGGTCCGTTTGGACATAGTGCTAATCTTGACGCAAGATAGGAGCACGGTTTGCGTCGAACGTACCATAGGCTCGTAAATCGTTTTGGACACACCTGGTGGAACTCCAAGGCGACGTGGGTCATTTGGAATCTCGCTTCTTTCTGTTTGGAGACATTGTTAGTGTCGGTGCAAGATAGGTGCATGGTTTAGGCTAGACGTACCATAGGCTTAGAAATCATTTTGGATGCACTCGATGGTACCACTAGGTGACGAGGCTCAAGTGGAAGCTCGTTTCGGTCCTTTTGGACATCGTGCTAATCTTGACGCAAGATAGGTGCACGGTTTGCGTCGAAGCGTACCATAGGCTCGGAAACCATTTTGGACGCACCGATGGAACTCCTAGGTGACGTGGGTCATGTGGAATCTCACTTCGTTATCTTTGGAGATAGTGTTAGTGTCGGTGCAAGATAGGTGCTCGGTTTTGCGCCAAACGTACCATTGACTCAGATATATATTTTTGGACGCACCAGCGGTACCACTAGGTGACGAGGCTCGAGTGGAAGCTCGTTTGGTCCCGTTTTTGAGATAGTGCTAATCTTGATGCAACATAAGTGCCTTTGTTGGCGTCGAACATACCATATGCTCGGAAATGATTTTGGATGGACCTGATTGAACTCCTAGGTGACGTGGGTCGTTTGGAATCTCTCTTATTTCCGTTTTGAGACAGGCGTTAGTGTCGGTGCAAGATAGGTGCATGGTTTGCGCTAGACGTACCATAGGCTCAGAAATCATTTTGGATGCACCTGATGGTACCACTAGGTGATGAGGCCCATGTGGAAGCTCGTTTTGGTCCATTTGGACATAGTGCTAATCTTGACGCAAGATAGGAGCACGGTTTGCGTCGAACGTACAATAGGCTCGGAAATCGTTTTGGACGCACCCGATGGAACTCCTAGGTGACGTGTGTCATGTGGAATCTCACTTCGTTATCATTGGAGATAGTGTTAGTGTCGGTGCAAGATAGGTGCTCGCTTTGTGCTAGACGTACCATAGGCTTAGAAGTCATTTTGGATGCACCCGATGGTACCACTAGGTTACGAGGCCCAAGTGGAAACTCGTTTTGGTCCGTTTGGACATAGTGCTAATCTTGACGCAAGATAGGAGCACGGTTTGCGTCGAATGTACCATAGGCTCGTAAATCGTTTTGGACACACCTGGTGGAACTCCAAGGCGACGTGGGTCATTTGGAATCTCGCTTCTTTCTGTTTGGAGACATTGTTAGTGTCGGTGCAAGATAGGTGCATGGTTTGCGCTAGACGTACCATAGGCTTAGAAATCATTTTGGATGCACTCGATGGTACCACTAGGTGACGAGGCTCAAGTGGAAGCTCGTTTCGGTCCTTTCGGACATCGTGCTAATCTTGACGCAAGATAGTTGCACGGTTTGCGTCGAGCGTACCATAGGCTCGGAAATCATTTTGGACGCACCCGATGGAACTCCTAGGTGACGTGGGTCATGTGGAATCTCACTTCGTTATATTTGGAGATAGTGTTAGTGTCGGTGCAAGATAGGTGCTCGGTTTGCGCCAAACGTACCATTGACTCAGATATCATTTTGGACGCACCCGACGGTACCACTAGGTGACGAGGCTCGAGTGGAAGCTCGTTTCGGTCCGTTTGGAGATAGTGCTAATCTTGATGCAACATAAGTGCACTGTTTGCGTCGAACATACCATATGCTCGGAAATGATTTTGGATGGACCTGATTGAACGCCTAGGTGACGTGGGTCGTTTGGAATCTCTCTTCTTTCCGTTTCGAGACATGCGTTAGTGTCGGTGCAACATAGGTGCATGGTTTGCGCTAGACGTACCATAGGCTCAAAAATCATTTTGGATGCACCCGATGGTACCACTAGGTGACGAGGCTCAAGTGGAAGCTCGTTTCGGTCCTTTCGGACATCGTGCTAATCTTGACGCAAGATAGGTGCACGGTTTGCGTCGAGCGTACCATAGGCTCGGAAATCATTTTGGACGCACCCGATGGAACTCCTAGGTGACGTGGGTCATGTGGAATCTCACTTCGTTATATTTGGAGATAGTGTTAGTGTCGGTGCAAGATAGGTGCTCGGTTTGCGCCAAAAGTACCATTGACTCAGATATCATTTTGGACGCACCCGACGGTACCACTAGGTGACGAGGCTCGAGTGGAAGCTCGTTTCGGTCCGTTTGGAGATAGTGCTAATCTTGATGCAACATAAGTGCACTGTTTGCGTCGAACATACCATATGCTCGGAAATGATTTTGGATGGACCTGATTGAACTCCTAGGTGACGTGGGTCGTTTGGAATCTCTCTTCTTTCCGTTTGAGACATGCGTTAGTGTCGGTGCAACATAGGTGCATGGTTTGCGCTAGACGTACCATAGGCTCAAAAAATCATTTTGGATGCACCGATGGTACCACTAGGTGACGAGGCCCAAGTGGAAGCTCGTTTCGATCCGTTTGGAGATAGTGCTAATCTTGACGCAAGATAGGAGCACTGTTTGCGTCGAACGTACCATAGGCTCGGAAATTGTTTTGGACGCACCCGATGGAACTCCTAGGTGACGTGGGTCATGTGGAATCTCGCTTCTTTCCGTTTGGAGACAGTGTTAGTGTTGGTGCAAGATAGTTGCACGCGTTGTGCCAAACGTACGAGAGGCTCAAAAATCGGTTTGGACGCACTCGATGGTACCACTAGGTGACGAGGCTCAAGTGGAAGCTTCGTTTGGTCCTTTCGGACATAGTGCTAATCTTGACCGCAAGATAGGTGCACGGTTTGCGTCGAGCGTACCATAGGCTCGGAAATCGTTTTGGACGCACCCGATGGAACTCCTAGGTGACGTGGGTCATGTGGAATCTCACTTCGTTATCTTTGGAGATAGTGTTAGTGTCGGTGCAAGATAGGTGCTCGGTTTTGCCAAAACGTACCATTGACTCAGATATCATTTTGGGCGCACCAACGGTACCACTAGGTGACGAGGCTCGAGTGGAAGCTTCGTTTGATCCGTTTGGAGATAGTGCTAATCTTGATGCAACATAAGTGCACTGTTTGCGTCGAACATACCATATGCTCGGAAATGATTTTGGATGGACCTGATTGAACTCCTAGGTGACGTGGGTCGTTTGGAATCTCTCTTCTTTCCGTTTCGAGACATGCGTTAGTGTCGGTGCAACATAGGTGCATGGTTTGCGCTAGACGTACCATAGGCTCAAAAATCATTTTGGATGCACCCGATGGTACCACTAGGTGACGAGGCCCAAGTGGAAGCTCGTTTCGATCCGTTTGGAGATAGTGCTAATCTTGACGCAAGATAGGAGCACTGTTTGCGTCAAACGTACCATAGGCTCGGAAATTGTTTTGGACGCACCCGATGGAACTCCTAGGTGACGTGGGTCATGTGGAATCTCGCTTCTTTCCGTTTGGAGACAGTGTTAGTGTTGGTGCAAGATAGTTGCACGCGTTGTGCCAAACGTACGAGAGGCTCAAAAATCGGTTTGGACGCACTCGATGGTACCACTAGGTGACGAGGCTCAAGTGGAAGCTCGTTTCGGTCCTTTCGGACATAGTGCTAATCTTGACGCAAGATAGGTGCACGGTTTGCGTCGAGCGTACCATAGGCTCGGAAATCGTTTTGGACGCACCCGATGGAACTCCTAGGTGACGTGGGTCATGTGGAATCTCACTTCGTTATCATTGGAGATAGTGTTAGTGTCGGTGCAAGATAGGTGCTCGGTTTGCGCCAAACGTATCATTGACTCAGATATCATTTTGGACGCACCCGACGATACCACTAGGTGACGAGGCTCGAGTGGAAGCTCGTTTCGGTCCGTTTTGAGATAGTGCTAATCTTGATAAAACATAAGTGCACTGTTTGCGTCGAACATGCCATATGCTCGGAAATGATTTTGGATGGACCTGATTGAACTCCTAGGTGACGTGCGTCGTTTGGAATCTCTCTTATTTCCGTTTCGAGACAGGCGTTAGTGTCGGTGCAAGATAGGTGCATGGTTTGCGCTAGACGTACCATAGGCTCAGAAATCATTTTGGATGCACCTGATGGTACCACTAGGTGATGAGGCCCATGTGGAAGCTCGTTTTGGTCCATTTGGACATAGTGCTAATCTTGACGCAAGATAGGAGCACGGTTTGCGTCGAACGTACAATAGGCTCGTAAATCATTTTGGACACACCTGGTGGAACTCCAAGGCGACGTGGGTCATTTGGAGTCTTGCTTCTTTCTGTTTGGAGACATTGTTAGTGTCGGTGCAAGATAGGTGCATGGTTTGCGCTAGACGTACCATAGGCTTAGAAATCATTTTGGATGCACCCGATGGTACCACTAGGTGACGAGGCCCAAGTGGAAGCTCGTTTCGATCCGTTTGGAGATAGTGCTAATCTTGACGCAAGATAGGAGCACGGTTTGCGACGAACGTACCATAGGCTCGGAAATCATTTTGGATGCACCCGATGGAACTCCTAGGTGACGTGGGTCATGTGGAATCTCACTTCGTTATCATTGGAGATAGTGTTAGTGTCGGTGCAAGATAGGTGCTCGGTTTGCGCCAAACGTACCATTGACTCAGATATCATTTTGGGCGCACCCGACGGTACCACTAGGTGACCAGGCTCGAGTGGAAGCTCGTTTCGGTCCGTTTGGAGATAGTGCTAATCTTGATGCAACATAAGTGCACTGTTTGCGTCGAACATACCATATGCTCGGAAATGATTTTGGATGGACCTGATTGAACTCCTAGGTGACGTGGGTCGTTTGGAATCTCCCTTCTTTCCGTTTCGAGACAAGCGTTAGTGTCGGTGCAAGATAGGTGCATGGTTTGCGCTAGACGTACCATAGGCTCAGAAATCATTTAGGATGCACCCGATGGTACCACTAGGTGACGAGGCTCAAGTGGAAGCTCGTTTCGGTCCTTTCGGACATCGTGCTAATCTTGACGCAAGATAGGTGCACGGTTTGCGTCGAGCGTACCATAGGCTCGAAAAATCATTTTGGGCGCACCCGATGGAACTCCTAGGTGACGTGGGTCATGTGGAATCTCACTTCGTTATATTTGGAGATAGTGTTAGTGTCGGTGCAAGATAGGTGCTCGGTTTGCGCCAAACGTACCATTGACTCGAGATATCATTTTGGGCGCACCCGACGGTACCACTAGGTGACGAGGCTCGAGTGGAAGCTCGTTTCGGTCGTTTGGAGATAGTGCTAATCTTGATGCAACATAAGTGCACTGCTTTGCGTCGAACATACCATATGCTCGGAAATGATTTTGGATGGACCTGATTGAACTCCTAGGTGACGTGGGTCGTTTGGAATCTCTCTTCTTTCCGTTTGAGACATGCGTTAGTGTCGGTGCAACATAGGTGCATGGTTTGCGCTAGGCGTACCATAGGCTCAAAAATCATTTTGGATGCACCCGATGGTACCACTAGGTGACGAGGCCCAAGTGGAAGCTCGTTTTGGATCCGTTTGGAGATAGTGCTAATCTTGACGCAAGATAGGAGCACTGTTTGCGTCGAACGTACCATAGGCTCGGAAATTGTTTTGGGCGCACCCGATGGAACTCCTAGGTGACGTGGGTCATGTGGAATCTCGCTTCTTTCCGTTTGGAGACAGTGTTAGTGTTGGTGCAAGATAGTTGCACGCGTTGTATAAACGCGTCTGAGAGGCTCAAAAATCGGTTTGGGCGCTTTTCGATGGTACCACTAGGTGACGAGGCTCAAGTGGAAGCTCGTTTCGTCCTTTTCGGACATAGTGCTAATCTTGACGCAAGATAGGTGCACGGTTTGCGTCGAGCGTACCATAGGCTCGGAAATCGTTTTGGGCGCACTCCGATGGAACTCCTAGGTGACGTGGGTCATGTGGAATCTCACTTCGTTATATTTGGAGATAGTGTTAGTGTCGGTGCAAGATAGGTGCTCGGTTTGCGCCAAACGTACCATTGACTCAGATATCATTTTGGACGCACCTGACGGTACCACTAGGTGACGAGGCTCGAGTGGAAGCTCGTTTCGGTCCGTTTGGAGATAGTGCTAATCTTGATGCAACATAAGTGCACCGCTTTTGCGTCGAACATACCATATGCTCGAAATGATTTTGGATGGACCTGATTGAACTCCTAGGTGACGTGGGTCGTTTGGAATCTCTCTTCTTTCGTTTGAGACATGCGTTAGTGTCGGTGCAACATAGGTGCATGGTTTTGCGCTAGACGTACCATAGGCTCAAAAATCATTTTGGATGCACCCGATGGTACCACTAGGTGACGAGGCCCAAGTGGAAGCTCGTTTCGATCCGTTTGGAGATAGTGCTAATCTTGACGCAAGATAGGAGCACTGTTTGCGTCAAACGTACCATAGGCTCGGAAATTGTTTTGGACGCACCTGATGGAACTCCTAGGTGACGTGGGTCATGTGGAATCTCGCTTCTTTCCGTTTGGAGACAGTGTTAGTGTTGGTGCAAGATAGTTGCACGCGTTGTATAAACGTCACGAGAGGCTCAAAAATCGGTTTGGACGCACTTTCGATGGTACCACTAGGTGACGAGGCTCAAGTGGAAGCTCGTTTCGGTCCTTTCGGACATAGTGCTAATCTTGACGCAAGATAGGTGCACGGTTTGCGTCGAGCGTACCATAGGCTCGGAAATCGTTTTGGACGCACCCGATGGAACTCCTAGGTGACGTGGGTCATGTGGAATCTCACTTCGTTATCATTGGAGATAGTGTTAGTGTCGGTGCAAGATAGGTGCTCGGTTTGCGCCAAACGTATCATTGACTCAGATATCATTTTGGACGCACCCGACGATACCACTAGGTGACGAGGCTCGAGTGGAAGCTCGTTTCGGTCCGTTTGAGATAGTGCTAATCTTGATAAAACATAAGTGCACTGTTTGCGTCGAACATGCCATATGCTCGGAAATGATTTTGGATGGACCTGATTGAACTCCTAGGTGACGTGCGTCGTTTGGAATCTCTCTTATTTCCGTTTCGAGACAGGCGTTAGTGTCGGTGCAAGATAGGTGCATGGTTTGCGCTAGACGTACCATAGGCTCAGAAATCATTTTGGATGCACCTGATGGTACCACTAGGTGATGAGGCCCATGTGGAAGCTCGTTTTGGTCCATTTGGACATAGTGCTAATCTTGACGCAAGATAGGAGCACGGTTTGCGTCGAACGTACAATAGGCTCGTAAATCATTTTGGACACACCTGGTGGAACTCCAAGGCGACGTGGGTCATTTGGAGTCTTGCTTCTTGCTGTTTGGAGACATTGTTAGTGTCGGTGCAAGATAGGTGCATGGTTTGCGCTAGACGTACCATAGGCTTAGAAATCATTTTGGATGCACCCGATGGTACCACTAGGTGACGAGGCCCAAGTGGAAGCTCGTTTCGATCCGTTTGGAGATAGTGCTAATCTTGACGCAAGATAGGAGCACGGTTTGCGACGAACGTACCATAGGCTCGGAAATCATTTTGGATGCACCCGATGGAACTCCTAGGTGACGTGGGTCATGTGGAATCTCACTTCGTTATCATTGGAGATAGTGTTAGTGTCGGTGCAAGATAGGTGCTCGGTTTGCGCCAAACGTACCATTGACTCAGATATCATTTTGGACGCACCCGACGGTACCACTAGGTGACCAGGCTCGAGTGGAAGCTTCGTTTGGTCCGTTTGGAGATAGTGCTAATCTTGATGCAACATAAGTGCACTTTTTAAATCGAACATACCATATGCTCGGAAATGATTTTGGATGGACCTGATTGAACTCCTAGGTGACGTGGGTCGTTTGGAATCTCCCTTCTTTCCGTTTGAGACAAGCGTTAGTGTCGGTGCAAGATAGGTGCATGGTTTTGCGCTAGACGTACCATAGGCTCGTAAATCATTTAGGATGCACCCGATGGTACCACTAGGTGACGAGGCTCAAGTGGAAGCTCGTTTCGGTCCTTTCGGACATCGTGCTAATCTTGACGCAAGATAGGTGCACGGTTTGCGTCGAGCGTACCATAGGCTCGGAAATCATTTTGGACGCACCCGATGGAACTCCTAGGTGACGTGGGTCATGTGGAATCTCACTTCGTTATATTTGGAGATAGTGTTAGTGTCGGTGCAAGATAGGTGCTCGGTTTGCGCCAAACGTACCATTGACTCAGATATCATTTTGGACGCACCCGACGGTACCACTAGGTGACGAGGCTCGAGTGGAAGCTCGTTTCGGTCCGTTTGGAGATAGTGCTAATCTTGATGCAACATAAGTGCACTGTTTGCGTCGAACATACCATATGCTCGGAAATGATTTTGGATGGACCTGATTGAACTCCTAGGTGACGTGGGTCGTTTGGAATCTCTCTTCTTTCCGTTTCGAGACATGCGTTAGTGTCGGTGCAACATAGGTGCATGGTTTGCGCTAGACGTACCATAGGCTCAAAAATCATTTTGGATGCACCCGATGGTACCACTAGGTGACGAGGCCCAAGTGGAAGCTCGTTTCGATCCGTTTGGAGATAGTGCTAATCTTGACGCAAGATAGGAGCACTGTTTGCGTCAAACGTACCATAGGCTCGGAAATTGTTTTGGACGCACCCGATGGAACTCCTAGGTGACGTGGGTCATGTGGAATCTCGCTTCTTTCCGTTTGGAGACAGTGTTAGTGTTGGTGCAAGATAGTTGCACGCGTTGTATAAACGTCACGAGAGGCTCAAAAAATCGGTTTGGGCGCACTCGATGGTACCACTAGGTGACGAGGCTCAAGTGGAAGCTTCGTTTGGTCCTTTTCGGACATAGTGCTAATCTTGACGCAAGATAGGTGCACGGTTTGCGTCGAGCGTACCATAGGCTCGGAAATCGTTTTGGACGCACCCGATGGAACTCCTAGGTGACGTGGGTCATGTGGAATCTCACTTCGTTATCATTGGAGATAGTGTTAGTGTCGGTGCAAGATAGGTGCTCGGTTTGCGCCAAACGTATCATTGACTCAGATATCATTTTGGACGCACCCGACGATACCACTAGGTGACGAGGCTCGAGTGGAAGCTCGTTTCGGTCCGTTTGGAGATAGTGCTAATCTTGATAAAACATAAGTGCACTGTTTGCGTCGAACATACCATATGCTCGGAAATGATTTTGGATGGACCTGATTGAACTCCTAGGTTACGTGGGTCGTTTGGAATCTCTCTTATTTCCGTTTCGAGACAGGCATTAGTGTCGGTGCAAGATAGGTGCATGGTTTGCGCTAGACGTACCACAGGCTCAGAAATCATTTTGGATGCACCTGATGGTACCACTAGGTGATGAGGCCCAAGTGGAAGCTCGTTTTGGTCCATTTGGACATAGTGCTAATCTTGACGCAAGATAGGAGCACGGTTTGCGTCGAACGTACAATAGGCTCGTAAAATCATTTTGGACACACCTGTGGAACTCCAAGGCGACGTGGGTCATTTGGAGTCTTGCTTCTTTCTGTTTGGAGACATTGTTAGTGTCGGTGCAAGATAGGTGCATGGTTTGCGCTAGGCGTACCATAGGCTTAGAAATCATTTTGGATGCACCCGATGGTACCACTAGGTGACGAGGCCCAAGTGGAAGCTCGTTTCGATCCGTTTGGAGATAGTGCTAATCTTGACGCAAGATAGGAGCACGGTTTGCGTCGAACGTACCATAGGCTCGGAAATCATTTTGGATGCACCCGATGGAACTCCTAGGTGACGTGGGTCATGTGGAATCTCACTTCGTTATCATTGGAGATAGTGTTAGTGTCGGTGCAAGATAGGTGCTCGGTTTGCGCCAAACGTACCATTGACTCAGATATCATTTTGGACGCACCCGACGGTACCACTAGGTGACCAGGCTCGAGTGGAAGCTTCGTTTGGTCCGTTTGGAGATAGTGCTAATCTTGATGCAACATAAGTGCACTTTTTTGCGTCGAACATACCATATGCTCGGAAATGATTTTGGATGGACCTGATTGAACTCCTAGGTGACGTGGGTCGTTTGGAATCTCCCTTCTTTCCGTTTCGAGACAAGCGTTAGTGTCGGTGCAAGATAGGTGCATGGTTTGCGCTAGACGTACCATAGGCTCAGAAATCATTTAGGATGCACCCGATGGTACCACTAGGTGACGAGGCTCAAGTGGAAGCTCGTTTCGGTCCTTTCGGACATCGTGCTAATCTTGACGCAAGATAGGTGCACGGTTTGCGTCGAGCGTACCATAGGCTCGGAAATCATTTTGGACGCACCCGATGGAACTCCTAGGTGACGTGGGTCATGTGGAATCTCACTTCGTTATATTTGGAGATAGTGTTAGTGTCGGTGCAAGATAGGTGCTCGGTTTGCGCCAAACGTACCATTGACTCAGATATCATTTTGGACGCACCCGACGGTACCACTAGGTGACGAGGCTCGAGTGGAAGCTCGCTTTGGTCCGTTTGGAGATAGTGCTAATCTTGATGCAACATAAGTGCACTTTGTTTGCGTCGAACATACCATATGCTCGGAAATGATTTTGGATGGACCTGATTGAACTCCTAGGTGACGTGGGTCGTTTGGAATCTCTCTTCTTTCCGTTTGAGACATGCGTTAGTGTCGGTGCAACATAGGTGCATGGTTTTGCGCTAGACGTACCATAGGCTCAAAAATCATTTTGGATGCACCCGATGGTACCACTAGGTGACGAGGCCCAAGTGGAAGCTCGTTTCGATCCGTTTGGAGATAGTGCTAATCTTGACACAAGATAGGAGCACTGTTTGCGTCCGAACGCGTACCATAGGCTCGGAAATTGTTTTGGGCGCACCCGATGGAACTCCTAGGTGACGTGGGTCATGTGGAATCTCGCTTCTTTCCGTTTGGAGAGCAGTGTTAGTGTTGGTGCAAGATAGTTGCACGCGTTGTATAAACGTCGAGAGGCTCAAAAATCGGTTTTGGGCGCACTCGATGGTACCACTAGGTGACGAGGCTCAAGTGGAAGCTCGTTTCGGTCCTTTTGGACATAGTGCTAATCTTGACGCAAGATAGGTGCACGGTTTGCGTCGAAGCGTACCATATAGGCTCGGAAATCGTTTTGGACGCACCGATGGAACTCCTAGGTGACGTGGGTCATGTGGAATCTCACTTCGTTATATTTGGAGATAGTGTTAGTGTCGGGTGCAAGATAGGTGCTCGGTTTGCGCCAAACGTACCATTGACTCGAGATATCATTTTGGGCGCACCGACGGTACCCACTAGGTGACGAGGCTCGAGTGGAAGCTTCGTTTGGTCCGTTTGGAGATAGTGCTAATCTTGATGCAACATAAGTGCACTGTTTGCGTCGAACATACCATATGCTCGGAAATGATTTTGGATGGACCTGATTGAACTCCTAGGTGACGTGGGTCGTTTGGAATCTCTCTTCTTTCCGTTTCGAGACATGCGTTAGTGTCGGTGCAACATAGGTGCATGGTTTGCGCTAGACGTACCATAGGCTCAAAAATCATTTTGGATGCACCCGATGGTACCACTAGGTGACGAGGCCCAAGTGGAAGCTCGTTTGATCCGTTTGGAGATAGTGCTAATCTTGACGCAAGATAGGAGCACTGTTTGCGTCGAACGTACCATAGGCTCGGAAATTGTTTTGGACGCACCCGATGGAACTCCTAGGTGACGTGGGTCATGTGGAATCTCGCTTCTTTCCGTTTGGAGACAGTGTTAGTGTTGGTGCAAGATAGTTGCACGCGTTGCCAAACGTCACGAGAGGCTCAAAAAATCGGTTTGGACGCTTTCGATGGTACCACTAGGTGACGAGGCTCAAGTGGAAGCTCATTTCGGTCCTTTTCGGACATAGTGCTAATCTTGACGCAAGATAGGTGCACGGTTTGCGTCGAGCGTACCATAGGCTCGGAAATCGTTTTGGACGCACCCGATGGAACTCCTAGGTGACGTGGGTCATGTGGAATCTCACTTCGTTATATTTGGAGATAGTGTTAGTGTCGGTGCAAGATAGGTGCTCGGTTTTGCGCCAAACGTACCATTGACTCAGATATCATTTTGGACGCACCCGACGGTACCACTAGGTGACCAGGCTCGAGTGGAAGCTCGTTTGGTCCGTTTGGAGATAGTGCTAATCTTGATGCAACATAAGTGCACTGCTTTGCGTCGAACATACCATATGCTCGGAAATGATTTTGGATGGACCTGATTGAACTCCTAGGTGACGTGGGTCGTTTGGAATCTCTCTTCTTTCCGTTTGAGACATGCGTTAGTGTCGGTGCAACATAGGTGCATGGTTTGCGCTAGACGCGTACCATAGGCTCAAAAATCATTTTGGATGCACCCGATGGTACCACTAGGTGACGAGGCCCAAGTGGAAGCTTCGTTTCGATCCGTTTGGAGATAGTGCTAATCTTGGCCGCAAGATAGGAGCACTGTTTTGCGTCCAAACGTACCATAGGCTCGAAAATTGTTTTGGACGCACCCGATGGAACTCCTAGGTGACGTGGGTCATGTGGAATCTCGCTTCTTTCCGTTTGGAGACAGTGTTAGTGTTGGTGCAAGATAGATGCACGCGTTGTGCCAAACGTACGAGAGGCTCAAAAATCGGTTTGGGCGCTTTCGATGGTACCACTAGGTGACGAGGCTCAAGTGGAAGCTTCGTTTCGGTCCTTTCGGACATAGTGCTAATCTTGACGCAAGATAGGTGCACGGTTTGCGTCGAAGCGTACCATAGGCTCGGAAATCATTTTGGGCCACCCGATGGAACTCCTAGGTGACGTGGGTCATGTGGAATCTCACTTCGTTATCATTGGAGATAGTGTTAGTGTCGGTGCAAGATAGGTGCTCGGTTTTGCGCCAAACGTATCATTGACTCAGATATCATTTTGGACGCACCCGATGATACCACTAGGTGACGAGGCTCGAGTGGAAGCTCGTTTGGTCCGTTTGAGATAGTGCTAATCTTGATAAAACATAAGTGCACTTTGTTTTGCGTCGAACATGCCATATGCTCGGAAATGATTTTGGATGGACCTGATTGAACTCCTAGGTGACGTGGGTCGTTTGGAATCTCTCTTATTTCCGTTTGAGACAGGCGTTAGTGTCGGTGCAAGATAGGTGCATGGTTTGCGCTAGGCGTACCATAGGCTCAGAAATCATTTTGGATGCACCTGATGGTACCACTAGGTGATGAGGCCCATGTGGAAGCTCGTTTTGGTCCATTTGGACATAGTGCTAATCTTGACGCAAGATAGGAGCACGGTTTGCGTCGAACGTACAATAGGCTCGTAAATCATTTTGGACACACCTGGTGGAACTCCAAGGCGACGTGGGTCATTTGGAGTCTTGCTTCTTGCTGTTTGGAGACATTGTTAGTGTCGGTGCAAGATAGGTGCATGGTTTGCGCTAGACGTACCATAGGCTTAGAAATCATTTTGGATGCACCCGATGGTACCACTAGGTGACGAGGCCCAAGTGGAAGCTCGTTTCGATCCGTTTGGAGATAGTGCTAATCTTGACGCAAGATAGGAGCACGGTTTGCGACGAACGTACCATAGGCTCGGAAATCATTTTGGATGCACCCGATGGAACTCCTAGGTGACGTGGGTCATGTGGAATCTCACTTCGTTATCATTGGAGATAGTGTTAGTGTCGGTGCAAGATAGGTGCTCGGTTTGCGCCAAACGTACCATTGACTCAGATATCATTTTGGACGCACCCGACGGTACCACTAGGTGACCAGGCTCGAGTGGAAGCTCGTTTCGGTCCGTTTGGAGATAGTGCTAATCTTGATGCAACATAAGTGCACTGTTTGCGTCGAACATACCATATGCTCGGAAATGATTTTGGATGGACCTGATTGAACTCCTAGGTGACGTGGGTCGCTTGGAATCTCCCTTCTTTCCGTTTCGAGACAAGCGTTAGTGTCGGTGCAAGATAGGTGCATGGTTTGCGCTAGGCGTACCATAGGCTCGAGAAATCATTTAGGATGCACCCGATGGTACCACTAGGTGACGAGGCTCAAGTGGAAGCTCGTTTCGGTCCTTTCGGACATCGTGCTAATCTTGGCGCAAGATAGGTGCACGGTTTTTGCGAGCGTACGTACCATAGGCTCGGAAATCATTTTGGGCGCACCGATGGAACTCCTAGGTGACGTGGGTCATGTGGAATCTCACTTCGTTATATTTGGAGATAGTGTTAGTGTCGGTGCAAGATAGGTGCTCGGTTTTGCGCCAAACGTACCATTGACTCAGATATCATTTTGGGCGCACCGACGGTACCACTAGGTGACGAGGCTCGAGTGGAAGCTCGTTTGGTCCGTTTGGAGATAGTGCTAATCTTGATGCAACATAAGTGCACTTTGTTTGCGTCGAACATACCATATGCTCGGAAATGATTTTGGATGGACCTGATTGAACTCCTAGGTGACGTGGGTCGTTTGGAATCTCTCTTCTTTCCGTTTGAGACATGCGTTAGTGTCGGTGCAACATAGGTGCATGGTTTGCGCTAGACGTACCATAGGCTCAAAAATCATTTTGGATGCACCCGATGGTACCACTAGGTGACAAGGCCCAAGTGGAAGCTCGTTTCGATCCGTTTGGAGATAGTGCTAATCTTGACGCAAGATAGGAGCACTGTTTGCGTCGAACGTACCATAGGCTCGAAATTGTTTTGGACGCACCCGATGGAACTCCTAGGTGACGTGGGTCATGTGGAATCTCGCTTCTTTCCGTTTGGAGACAGTGTTAGTGTTGGTGCAAGATAGTTGCACGCGTTGCCATAACGCGTCGAGAGGCTCAAAAATCGGTTTGGACGCACTCGATGGTACCACTAGGTGACGAGGCTCAAGTGGAAGCTCGTTTGGTCCTTTCGACATAGTGCTAATCTTGGCCGCAAGATAGGTGCACGGTTTTGCGTCGAGCGTACCATAGGCTCGGAAATCGTTTTGGACGCACCGATGGAACTCCTAGGTGACGTGGGTCATGTGGAATCTCACTTCGTTATATTTGGAGATAGTGTTAGTGTCGGTGCAAGATAGGTGCTCGGTTTTGCGCCAAACGTACCATTGACTCAGATATATCATTTTGGGCGCACCCGACGGTACCACTAGGTGACGAGGCTCGAGTGGAAGCTTCGTTTGGTCCGTTTGGAGATAGTGCTAATCTTGATGCAACATAAGTGCACTGTTTACGTCGAACATACCATATGCTCGGAAATGATTTTGGATGGACCTGATTGAACTCCTAGGTGACGTGGGTCGTTTTGGAATCTCTCTTCTTTCCGTTTGAGACATGCGTTAGTGTCGGTGCAACATAGGTGCATGGTTTGCGCTAGACGTACCATAGGCTCAAAAATCATTTTGGATGCACCCGATGGTACCACTAGGTGACGAGGCCCAAGTGGAAGCTTCGTTTGATCCGTTTGGAGATAGTGCTAATCTTGACGCAAGATAGGAGCACTTTGCTTTGCGTCAAACGTACCATAGGCTCGGAAATTGTTTTGGGCGCACCCGATGGAACTCCTAGGTGACGTGGGTCATGTGGAATCTCGCTTCTTTCCGTTTGGAGACAGTGTTAGTGTTGGTGCAAGATAGTTGCACGCGTTGTATAAACGTACGAGAGGCTCAAAAATCGGTTTGGGCGCACTTCGATGGTACCACTAGGTGACGAGGCTCAAGTGGAAGCTTCGTTTCGGTCCTTTTCGGACATAGTGCTAATCTTGACGCAAGATAGGTGCACGGTTTTGCGTCGAGCGTACCATAGGCTCGGAAATCGTTTTGGACGCACCCGATGGAACTCCTAGGTGACGTGGGTCATGTGGAATCTCACTTCGTTATCATTGGAGATAGTGTTAGTGTCGGTGCAAGATAGGTGCTCGGTTTGCGCCAAACGTATCATTGACTCAGATATCATTTTGGGCGCACCCGATGATACCACTAGGTGACGAGGCTCGAGTGGAAGCTTCGTTTGGGTCCGTTTGAGATAGTGCTAATCTTGATAAAACATAAGTGCACTGTTTGCGTCGAACATGCCATATGCTCGGAAATGATTTTGGATGGACCTGATTGAACTCCTAGGTGACGTGCGTCGTTTGGAATCTCTCTTATTTCCGTTTCGAGACAGGCGTTAGTGTCGGGTGCAAGATAGGTGCATGGTTTGCGCTAGACGTACCATAGGCTCAGAAATCATTTTGGATGCACCTGATGGTACCACTAGGTGATGAGGCCCATGTGGAAGCTCGTTTTGGTCCATTTGGACATAGTGCTAATCTTGACGCAAGATAGAGAGCACGGTTTGCGTCGAGCGCATACAATAGGCTCGTAAATCATTTTGGACACACCTGGTGGAACTCCAAGGCGACGTGGGTCATTTGGAGTCTTGCTTCTTGCTGTTTGGAGACATTGTTAGTGTCGGTGCAAGATAGGTGCATGGTTTGCGCTAGACGTACCATAGGCTTAGAAATCATTTTGGATGCACCGATGGTACCACTAGGTGACGAGGCCCAAGTGGAAGCTCGTTTCGATCCGTTTGGAGATAGTGCTAATCTTGGCGCAAGATAGGAGCACGGTTTTATGACGAACGTACCATAGGCTCGGAAATCATTTTGGATGCACCCGATGGAACTCCTAGGTGACGCGTGGGTCATGTGGAATCTCACTTCGTTATCATTGGAGATAGTGTTAGTGTCGGTGCAAGATAGGTGCTCGGTTTTGCGCCAAACGTACCATTGACTCAGATATCATTTTGGGCCTTTTGACGGTACCACTAGGTGACCAGGCTCGAGTGGAAGCTCGTTTCGGTCCGTTTGGAGATAGTGCTAATCTTGATGCAACATAAGTGCACTTTGTTTTGCGTCGAACATACCATATGCTCGGAAATGATTTTGGATGGACCTGATTGAACTCCTAGGTGACGTGGGTCGTTTGGAATCTCTCTTCTTTCCGTTTTGAGACAGGCGTTAGTGTCGGTGCAAGATAGGTGCATGGTTTGCGCTAGACATACCATAGGCTCAGAAATCATTTTGATGCACCCGATGGTACCACTAGGAGACGAGGCCCAAGTGGAAGCTCGTTTTGGTCCGTTTGGACATAGTGCTAATCTTGGACGCAAGATAGGAGCACGGTTTGCGTTGAACGTACCATAGGCTCATAAATCGTTTTGGACACACTGGTGGAACTCCCGAGGCGGCGTGGGTCATCTGGAATCTCGCTTCTTTCTGTTTGGAGACATTGTTAGTGTTGGTGCAAAGATAGGTGCATGGTTTGCGCTTAGACGCGTACCATAGGCTTAGAAATCATTTTGGATGCACCCGATGGTACCACTAGGTGACGAGGCTCAAGTGGAAGCTTGTTTCGATCTGTTTGGAGATAGTGCTAATCTTGACGCAAGATAGGAGCACGGTTTGCGTCGAATGTACCATACGCTCAGAAATCGTTTTGGACGCACCCGATGGAACTCCTAGGTGACGTGGGTCATGTGGAATCTCGCTTCTTTCCGTTTGGAGACAGTGTGAGTGTTGGTGCAAGATAGGTGCACGCATTGTGCCAAATGTACCAGAGGCTCAGAAATCATTTTGGACGCACTCGATGGTACCACTAGGTGACGAGGCTCAAGTGGAAGCTCGTTTCGGACCTTTCGGACATAGTGCTAATCTTGATGCAAGATAGGTGCTCGGTTTGCGTCGAGAGTACCATAGGCTCGAAAATTGTTTTGGACGCAGCCGATGGAACTCCTAGGTGATGTGGGTCATGAGGAATCTCGTTTCTTTCCGATTGGAGACAGTGTTAGTGTTGGTGCAAGATAGGTGCACGCGTTGTGTCCAACGTACGAGAGGCTCAGAAATCATTTTGGACGCACTCGATGGTACCACTAGGTGACGAGGCTCAAGTGGAAGCTCGTTTCGGTCCTTTCGGACATAGTGCTAATCTTGACGCAAGATAGGTGCACGGTTTGCGTCGAGCGTCACATAGGCTCGGAAATCATTTTGGACGCACCCGATGGAACTCCTAGGTGACGTGGGTCATGAGGAATCTCACTTCGTTATCATTGGAGATAGTGTTAGTGTCGGTGCAAGATAGGTGCTCGGTTTGCGCCAAACGTACCATTGACTCAGATATCATTTTGGACGCACCCGACGGTACCACTAGGTGACGAGGCTCGAGTGGAAGCTCGTTTCAGTCCGTTTGGAGATAGTGCTAATCTTGATGCAACATAAGTGCACTGTTTGCGTCGAACATACCATATGCTCGGAAATGATTTTGGATGGACCTGATTGAACTCCTAGGTGACGTGGGTCGTTTGGAATCTCTCTTCTTTCCGTTTCGAGACAGGCGTTAGTGTCGGTGCAACATAGGTGCATGGTTTGCGCTAGACGTACCATTGACTCAAAAATCATTTTGGATGCACCCGATGGTACCACTAGGTGACGAGGCCCAAGTGGAAGCTTCGTTTCGATCCGTTTGGAGATAGTGCTAATCTTGGCGCAAGATAGAGCACTGTTTGCGTCGAACGTACCATAGGCTCGGAAATTGTTTTGGGCGCACCCGATGGAACTCCTAGGTGACGTGGGTCATGTGGAATCTCGCTTCTTTTTCCGTTTGGAGACAGTGTTAGTGTTGGTGCAAGATAGTTGCACGCGTTGTATAAACGTCGAGAGAGGCTCAAAAATCGGTTTGGGCGCACTCGATGGTACCACTAGGTGACGAGGCTCAAGTGGAAGCTTCGTTTGGTCCTTTTCGGACATAGTGCTAATCTTGAAGCAAGATAGGTGCACGGTTTGCGCGTCGAGCGCACCATAGGCTCGAAAATCATTTTGCACGCACCGATGGAACTCCGAAGGTGACGTGGGTCATGTGGAATCTCACTTCTTTATCTTTGGAGATAGTGTTAGTGTCGGTGCAAGATAGCTGCACGGTTTGCGCCAAACGTACCATCGGCTCAGAAATCGTTTTGGACGGACCCGATGGTACCACTAGGTGACAAGGCTCAAGTGGAAGCTCATTTCGGTCCATTTGAAGATAGTGCTAATCTTGACGCAAGATAAGAGCACGATTTGAATCGAACGTACCATAGGCTCGTAAATCATTTTTGGCCGCACCGATGGAACTCCTAGGTGACGTGGGTCATGTGGAATCTTACTTCTTTCCGTTTGGAGACTGTGTTAGTGTCAGTGCAAGATAGGTGCATGGTTTGCGCTAGACGTACCATAGGCTCATAAATTGTTTTGGATGCACTCAATGGTAACACTAGGTTACAAGGCCCAAGTGGAAGCTCATTTCATTCCGTTTGGAGATAGTGCTAACCTTGACACAAGATAGGAGCAAGGTTTGCGTCGAACGTACCATAGGCACATAAATTGCTTTGGACGCACCCGGTGGAACACCTAGGTGACGTGGGTCAGTTGGAATCTCGCTTCTTTCCGTTTGGAGATAGTGTTAGTGTTGGTGCAAGATAGGTGCATGGTTGGCGCAAGACGTACCATAGCCTCAGAAATCATTTTAGACGCACCCGATGGTACCACTAGGTGATGAGGCTCAAGTGGAAGCTCGTTTCGGTCCTTTCGGACATGGTGCTAATCTTGACGCAAGATAGGAGGACAGTTTGCGTCGAATGTACCATAGGCTCGGAAATTATTTTGGGCGCTTTACGATGGAATTCCTAGGTGACGTGGGTCATGTGGAATCTCGCTTCTTTCCGTTTGGATACAGTGTGAGTGTTGGTGCAAGTTAGGTGCACGCGTTGTGCCAAATGTACCAGAGGCTCAGAAATCATTTTGGACGCACTCGATGGTACCACTAGGTGACGAGGCTCAAGTGGAAGCTCGTTTCGATCCTTTTGGAAATAGTGCTAATCTTGATGCAAGATAGGTGCTTTCGGTTTAATCGAGAGAGTACCATAGGCTCGAAAATTGTTTTGGACGCACCCGATGGAACTCCTAGGTGACGTGGGTCATTTGGAATCTCGCTTCAAACGTACGAGAGGCTCATAAATCGTTTTGGATGCACTCGATGGTACCACTAGGTGACGAGGCTCAAGTGGAAGCTCGCTTCGGTCCTTTCGGACATCGTGCTAATCTTGACGCAAGATAGGTGCACGGTTTGCGTCGAGCGTACCATAGGCTCGGAAATCATTTTGGACGCACCCGATGGAACTCCTAGGTGACGTGGGTCATGTGGAATCTCACTTCGTTATCTTTGGAGATAGTGTTAGTGTCGGTGCAAGATAGGTGCTCGGTTTGCGCCAAACGTACCATTGACTCAGATATAATTTTGGATGCACCCGACAGTACCACTAGGTGACGAGGCTCGAGTGGAAGCTCGTTTCGGTCCGTTTGGAGATAGTGCTAATCTTGATGCAACATAAGTGCACTTGTTGCATCGAACATACCATATGCTCGGAAATGATTTTGGATGGACCGGATTGAACTCCTAGGTGACGTGGGTCGTTTGGAATCTCTCTTCTTTCCGTTTAGAGACAGGCGTTAGTGTCGGTGCAAGATAGGTGCATGGTTTGCGCTAGACGCGTTCCATAGGCTTAGAAATCATTTTGGATGCACCCGATGGTACCACTAGGTGACGAGGCTCAAGTGGAAGCTCATTTTGGTCCGTTTGGACATAGTGCTAATCTTGACGCAAGATAGGAGAACTGTTTGCGTCGAACGTACCATAGGATCGAAAATTGTTTTGGACACACCTGTTGGAACTCCAAGGCGACGTGGGTCATGAGGAATCTCGCTTCTTTCCGTTTGGAGACAGTGTTAGTGTTGGTGCAAGATAGTTGCACGCATTGTGCCAAACGTACCAGAGGCTCAGAAATCATTTTAGACGCACTCGATGGTACCACTAGGTGACGAGGCTCAAGTGGAAGCTCGTTTCGATCCTTTTGGAAATAGTGCGAATCTTGATGCAAGATAGGTGCTCGGTTTGCGTCGAGAGTACCATAGGCTCGAAAATTGTTTTGGACGCACCCGATGGAACTCCTAGGTGACGTGGGTCATTTGGAATCTTGCTTCAAACGTACGAGAGGCTCAGAAATCGTTTTGGACGCACTCGATGGTACCACTAGGTGACGAGGCTCAAGTAGAAGCTCCTTTCGGTCCTTTCGGACATCGTGCTAATCTTGACGCAAGATAGGTGCACGGTTTGCGTCGAGCGTACCATAGGCTCGGAAATCGTTTTGCACGCACCCGATGGAACTCGAAGGTGACGTGGGTCATGTGGAATCTCACTTCTTTATCTTTGGAGATAGTGTTAGTGTCGGTGCAAGATAGCTGCACGGTTTGCGCCAAACGTACCATCGGCTCAGAAATCGTTTTGGACGGACCCGATGGTACCACTAGGTGACAAGGCTCAAGTGGAAGCTCATTTCGGTCCATTTGAAGATAGTGCTAATCTTGACGCAAGATAAGAGCACGATTTGAATCGAACGTACCATAGGCTCGTAAATCATTTTTGACGCACCCGATGGAACTCCTAGGTGACGTGGGTCATGTGGAATCTTACTTCTTTCCGTTTGGAGACTGTGTTAGTGTCAGTGCAAGATAGGTGCATGGTTTGCGCTAGACGTACCATAGGCTCATAAATTGTTTTGGATGCACTCAATGGTAACACTAGGTTACAAGGCCCAAGTGGAAGCTCATTTCAGTCCGTTTGGAGATAGTGCTAACCTTGACACAAGATAGGAGCACGGTTTGCGTCGAACGTACCATAGGCACATAAATCGTTTTGGACGCACTCGGTGGAACACCTAGGTGACGTGGGTCAGTTGGAATCTCGCTTCTTTCCGTTTGGAGATAGTGTTAGTGTCGGTGCAAGATAGGTGCATGGTTGGTGCTAGACGTACCATAGCCTCAGAAATCATTTTAGACGCACCCGATGGTACCACTAGGTGACGAGGCTCAAGTGGAAGCTCGTTTCGGTCCTTTCGGACATGGTGCTAATCTTGACGCAAGATAGGAGGACAGTTTGCGTCGCTTAATGTACCATAGGCTCGGAAATTATTTTGGACGCCTTTGCGATGGAATTCCTAGGTGACGTGGGTCATGTGGAATCTCGCTTCTTTCCGTTTGGATACAGTGTGAGTGTTGGTGCAAGATAGGTGCACGCGTTGTGCCAAATGTACCAGAGGCTCAGAAATCATTTTGGACGCACTCGATGGTACCACTAGGTGACGAGGCTCAAGTGGAAGCTCGTTTCGATCCTTTTGGAAATAGTGCAAATCTTGATGCAAGATAGGTGCTCGGTTTGCGTCGAGAGTACCATAGGCTCGAAAATTGTTTTGGACGCACCCGATGGAACTCCTAGGTGACGTGGGTCATTTGGAATCTTGCTTCAAACGTACGAGAGGCTCAGAAATCGTTTTGGACGCACTCGATGGTACCACTAGGTGACGAGGCTCAAGTAGAAGCTCCTTTCGGTCCTTTCGGACATCGTGCTAATCTTGACGCAAGATAGGTGCACGGTTTGCGTCGAGCGTACCATAGGCTCGGAAATCATTTTGGACGCACCCGATGGAACTCCTAGGTGACGTGGGTCATGTGGAATCTCACTTCGTTATCATTGGAGATAGTGTTAGTGTCAGTGCAAGATAGGTGCTCGGTTTGCGCCAAACGTACCATTGACTCAGATATCATTTTGGACGCACCCGACGGTACCACTAGGTGACGAGGCTCGAGTGGAAGCTCGTTTTGGTCCGTTTGGAGATAGTGCTAATCTTGATGCAACATAAGTGCATTGTTTGCGTCGAACATACCATATGCTCGGAAATGATTTTGGATGGACCTGATTGAACTCCAAGGTGACGTGGGTCATGTGGAATCTCGCTTCTTTCCGTTTGGATACAGTGTGAGTGTTGGTGCAAGATAGGTGAACGCGTTGTGCCAAATGTACCAGAGGCTCAGAAATCATTTTGGACGCACTCGATGGTACCACTAGGTGACGAGGCTCAAGTGGAAGCTCGTTTCGATCCTTTTGGAAATAGTGCGAATCTTGATGCAAGATAGGTGCTCGGTTTGCGTCGAGAGTACCATAGGCTCGAAAATTGTTTTGGACGCACCCGATGGAACTCCTAGGTGACGTGGGTCATTTGGAATCTCGCTTCAAACGTACGAGAGGCTCCGAAATTGTTTTGGACGCACTCGATGGTACCACTAGGTGACGAGGCTCAAGTAGAAGCTCGTTTCGGTCCTTTCGGACATAGTGCTAATCTTGACGCAAGATAGGTGCACGGTTTGCGTCGAGCGTACCATAGGCTCGGAAATCGTTTTGGACGCACCCGATGGAACTCCTAGGTGACGTGGGTCATGTGGAATCTCACTTCGTTATCTTTGGAGATAGTGTTAGTGTCGGTGCAAGATAGGTGCTCAGTTTGCGCCAAACGTACCATTGACTCGAGATATCATTTTGGGCCGCACCCGACGGTACCACTAGGTGACGAGGCTCGAGTGGAAGCTCGTTTCGGTCCGTTTGGAGATAGTGCTAATCTTGATGCAACATAAGTGCACTGTTTGCGTCGAACATACCATATGCTCAGAAATGATTTTCAATGGACCTGATTGAACTCCTAGGTGACGTGGGTCGTTTGGAATCTCTCTTCCTTCCGTTTCGAGACAGGCGTTAGTGTCGGTGCAAGATACGTGCATGGTTTGCGCTAGACGTACCATAGGCTCAGAAATCATTTTGGATGCACCCGATGGTACCACTAGGTGACGAGGCTCAAGTGGAAGCTCATTTTGGTCCGTTTGGACATAGTGCTAATCTTGACGCAAGATAGGAGAACTGTTTGCGTCGAACGTACCATAGGATCGAAAATTGTTTTGGACACACCTGTTGGAACTCCAAGGCGACGTGGGTCATGAGGAATCTCGCTTCTTTCCGTTTGGAGACAGTGTTAGTGTTGGTGCAAGATAGTTGCACGCATTGTGCCAAACGTACCAGAGGCTCAGAAATCATTTTAGACGCACTCGATGGTACCACTAGGTGACGAGGCTCAAGTGGAAGCTCGTTTCGGTCCTTTCGGACATAGTGCTAATCTTGAAGCAAGATAGGTGCACGGTTTGCGTCGAGCGTACCATAGGCTCGGAAATCGTTTTGGACGCACCCGATGGAACTCCTAGGTGACGTGGGTCATGTGGAATCTCACTTCGTTATCTTTGGAGATAGTGTTAGTGTCGGTGCAAGATAGCTGCACGGTTTGCGCCAAACGTACCATCGGCTCAGAAATCGTTTTGGACGCACCCGATGGTACCACTAGGTGACAAGGCTCAAGTGGAAGCTCATTTCGGTCCATTTGAAGATAGTGCTAATCTTGACGCAAGATAAGAGCACGATTTGAATCGAACGTACCATAGGCTCGTAAATCATTTTGGACGCACCCGATGGAACTCCTAGGTGACGTGGGTCATGTGGAATCTTACTTCTTTCCGTTTGGAGACTGTGTTAGTGTCAGTGCAAGATAGGTGCATGGTTTGCTCTAGACGTACCATAGGCTCAAAAATCATTTTGGATGCACTCAATGCTAACACGAGGTTACAAGGCCCAAGTGGAAGCTCATTTCATTCCGTTTGGAGATAGTGCTAACCTTGACACAAGATAGGAGCAAGGTTTGCGTCGAACGTACCATAGGCACATAAATCGTTTTGGACGCACCCAGTGGAACACCTAGGTGACGTGGGTCAGTTGGAATCTCGCTTCTTTCCGTTTGGAGATAGTGTTAGTGTCGGTGCAAGATAGGTGCATGGTTGGCGCTAGACGTACCATAGCCTCAGAAATCATTTTAGACGCACCCGATGGTACCACTAGGTGACGAGGCTCAAGTGGAAGCTCGTTTCGGTCCTTTCGGACATGGTGCTAATCTTGACGCAAGATAGGAGGACAGTTTGCGTCGAATGTACCATAGGCTCGGAAATTATTTTGGACGCACACGATGGAATTCCTAGGTGACGTGGGTCATGTGGAATCTCGCTTCTTTCCGTTTGGATACAGTGTGAGTGTTGGTGCAAGATAGGTGCACGCGTTGTGCCAAATGTACCAGAGGCTCAGAAATCATTTTGGACGCACTCGATGGTACCACTAGGTGACGAGGCTCAAGTGGAAGCTCGTTTCGATCCTTTTGGAAATAGTGCGAATCTTGATGCAAGATAGGTGCTCGGTTTGCGTCGAGAGTACCATAGGCTCGAAAATTGTTTTGGACGCACTAATGAGGACATTCCTAGCATTCACTCATCTTCAAATGCAACTCCACTTGATATAGCTGGTCCAATTACAAGAAGTAGAGCTAAACAATTGGAGAAGGAAATTCATTCTCAGGTGAACGCTAACCTTATGTTTAATAATCAGTTTATGTTGAATGAGCCTATGCTTTTGAGTTCTTGTTCCAATGTCCTTAGGAATGATGGAGTGTATGAACCAGCATGGGATGAAGATGGATTCAAGCCTCTGGACATTTGAACCAAGAAGCCTATGGTGTGCAAGAATAAAATGGTGGTTCATCACCTTTGCATGGAAATGCAACCAGAAGCTAGATGACTGATACATGGTACGAATTCCAAGCATCACCGCGGACAGAATACAAGGAGTTAGACGGTGTTCTATATGTGGATGGAAGCGTCTTCAAGTCTACTTTCCAGCCCATCAAACGGCTCATTATTTGGACTTCCCAATAAAGAGTTATGCTTATTTTAGTAACTGCTATCAGAAGCTGAAAGACGCGCGAACCAGCCACGAAATCCACTGGTGCATGCGCATGCTGCCATTTACTCCAAGCTGAACGTCCCTATCCCTATATATATCTTGTACTAGACAATGAAAGGTCAGATTTTGATTGGCTGAATTCAGAATACACAAACTCGTGGAGTTTTGTTTATGCGTGAGTCTTGAGAGGCTTGCAACACTTGTTCTTTCGATTCCTGAGGGAGTTGTAGAACGCCGAACTGCGGTTCACCCAGTTCGTGCCTTCACGTCTATAGGGCGTGATTGCGTGGGCTGTTTCGTCGGTACGTGGAAGGGTGATTGTCTCGGTAGTTCGTCGCGTGGACAGCCTCGCGGTGCACTGCCTCTTCACCAGGTCACGCAACGACAAGTTATCAAGTTCACGGATCCTACGAGAAGATCAGGCCACACAACTTGCTACACGCATTGCATAGGCGTGTGCGCATCATCTGGTACCAGAGCCTCCGTTTACTCGTTAGGATTGTTCTTGTTTTTGGTAGGATAGAGTTTATATACCTACTGTCCACTAATAGCCAAAAAAAGAAAACCTATAGCCCAAATTCATATGTGCTACTGATTTTGTAGTTTGCTTTATCGAGTTTTAATCCTTTAAGATTTGTCTAGTTGCTGAATTTTTCTTTTCCACATCGTTCTAGTTGTTATCATTGTTCTAATCATCAAATCGCTTGCTGCATGTACCCACCCATCCCACCCTTGTTCTGATCGTCATTGCTTGCTGCATATATATAAATCAAAAAAAAACCCCACCCGTCCCACCCTTGTTTTCTACCCGCCACAAATTCCCCAACCGAGTTTCTTGTTTTTGTGCTGCGCCGTCCATCTTAGTTGATCCTTATGTGCCCCTTTAGTTGAAAGTTGTGCTGCGTTTCTCACAAAGGTTAAAAGAAAAGATGTATATGGGTCAAAAGAAGGACTGAAAACAACGAGTTCTTGTTCAAAAAAAGGAAAGAAAAGAAATAAAAGAGAATTGTGTTCAGCACACCACAAAGGGGTTTGGGCAGCAACAAGTTTCGGTTGGTGCAATTGGTGTTCATCTATCCACTTCCTACATCTTGTTCCTTTCTTTGAGCATCTTTTCCTTTATATTCAGCAACTTAGACTTGAATTCTTGGATTATTATTCGGTTTTGCATTACTACATTTCAGCGCATTCCATTTACATATTACCCCACCAATCTCCACTTAAAAGCACCGTGAGCTGTTGCACCGTAGTTTCTTCACTCTTCCACTACAGATTGTAGCCCCGGTTCTTGCCCTTTCCAAGAAGAGAAAGAACTTGTTCAGCAAGTGGTGAGGGAGTGATTCCACATATATTCCACATATATATTGTCCTTTTTTCCCCCTCTACTAATATGGCAGGACATGGAGATGGTGCCGCTGTTTCGGTGGAGGAATTCCAGGAGCTGCGTACACAAATGAATGATTTGATGCAACAACTACAAACTCTCCAATTGAACATGCCTCATAGAGAACCACCACCAAATGAGGATGATGACAATGAGGATAACGAGGCACCACGTCGTGCCGCTGGTCATGGACATGGACGTGGTGGGTTTGGCCATGGTTTTGGTCGTGCTCAGCGCGTTCTAGTTGGAGGTAGAGATTATGATGGTGATGATGATATGTTGTCCGACATGGATGATCATCGACATGGTGGTGGCCATCATGGTTATCGTGACCGCCATCGTCGTCGTAATGATGATGGTTTAAGAAACGTGAAAGTGTCTATTCCCCCTTTCAGCGGACAGGAGAATGCTGATGCTTATTTTGAATGGGAGACCAAGGTGGAACAAATATTTGATTTGTATGAATACTCTGCTGAAAAGAAGGCAAAGCTTGCAGCCATTGAGTTTAAAGGCTATGCCATAACTTGGTGGAATCAGGTCCGTACTGAATATCAGAGTTGGGCATGTTCGTATAACTTGGGAAGACATGAAGAGAGAAATGCGACGTCGTTTTGTTCCAGCATATTACTCTCGTGATCTACATTTGAAGCTGAAACGTCTTGTGCAAGGTACTCGTACTGTTGATGAATATTTTCAAGAATTGGAAATGTGTGTACTTCAGACAGGGGATAACTGAAGATGAGGAATCCACGATGGCTCGGTTTCTAGTTGGCCTCAATAAACCCATTGCTGATAAAGTGGATATGACAACCTACACATGTCTCACCGAGTTGGTTCATTTTGCAAAGAGGGCTGAAAGGCAAATTGCTACGCGTCTTACAAATACAATGCTTCATGGCGTCATTCCCAACAGCAAGGGATGTCATGCCTCAATTCCAACAGCAAGGAGCTGCAACACCCAAATCTTCATCTCGTGGAGCAAATAGATATCTTCCAACTTCTTCCAAACAATTGGATGTGAAAGGTAAAGTTGTGAGTTCAAGTCAGCCCACTTCTTCTACTGCAGCCACCCAACGCAAGACAAGCAAGATTGAGTGTTTTAAGTGTGGTGGTCATGGGCATAAGCAAGCTGAATGTCCCAATCGTCGTACTATTATTGCACTTGCTGATGGTTCTTATGATTCCCAAAGTGAAGAGGAGGATGAGTTTAACAATGTATTTGCAGATCTTAGTCTTGACACTTGTGAGTATTCAGCAGAGGATGGTACATTTGAGCTAGGTCTAAATTGTTTAGCCATTCAACCTATTCCAACTTTTGCTCACAATGACCTATTACAAGATGTTGTTTCTCCATCTTTCGACGACATTACTAGTGATGATTTTGATGAGTTGCTTGCTGATTTTCCTGATTTGACGCGTTCTATAATGAACACACCATCTCCTTCTTTGGTGGTGAGGCGAGTTCTTCCCACTCAATTTGTTGCTGCTGAACAAGGACAACGCCATAATTTGTTTCAATCCAGATGCAAAGTGAAAGGACAAGTGTGCGTTTCATCATAGATGGTGGGAGCTGCAATAATATTGTTAGTGCTTTGCTTGTTGAGAAACTTGGCTTGCAGCCACGTCGCCATCCACATCCATACCATATGCAATGGTTGAATAATTCTGGGACAGTTAAGGTTTCAGCCATGATTCGTTTGTCATTTTCCATTGGTGATTATCATGGAGAGGTGGATTGTGATATTGTCCCCATGCAAGCATGCCATTTGCTGCTTGGTCGGCCCTGGCAATTTGATGTGGACTCGGTGCATTTTGGACGGTCTAACAAACACACTTTCATTCACAATGACAAGAAGGTGGTTCTTATTCCATTATCTCCAGAGGAGATACATGCTTCAGATATGGCTCACAAGAAAAGAGAGGAATCTGACAAAAGAAAATTGAGTGAGATCTCCAACACAAGTAAGGGAGAGAGTTCTAACCCATCCAGCCACATAAAGACTCATGCCAATCCTAAACAGCCACGCCACACTGAGTGTCTCTTTGTGAGCAAGAGTGATATGAGAGAAGTGAGAAACACCACAGCCCCATTCTTTGTGCTCTTGCACAAGGAGGTCCTACTTTCAACTAACGATTTACCTTCATCGCTGCCTAGTGTTGTTCTTGATCTCTTACAGGACTTCGAAGATGTTTTTCCCGATGAGATACCAGCTGTACTTCCTCCACTCCGTGGAATTGAGCATCAAATTGATTTGGTACCAGGTGCTTCTCTTCCAAATCGTCCAGCCTACCGCACCAATCCCACAGAGACAAAGGAAATTCAGCAACAGGTAAAAGAGCTTTTGGACAAAGGGTATGTTCGTGAATCCTTATCACCATGTGCTGTTCCTGTTTTGTTAGTTCCAAAGAAAGATGGTTCTTGGCGTATGTGTGTTGATTGTCGTGCTATCAATGCTATAACTGTTCGATATCGTCACCCTATTCCAAGGCTTGATGACATGTTAGATGAGCTGAGTGGTTCAACTATTTTCACCAAGATCGATTTACGTAGTGGTTATCATCAAATTCGAATGAAAATAGGTGATGAATGGAAAACAGCATTTAAAACTAAATTTGGTCTCTATGAATGGCTTGTGATGCCCTTTGGTTTGACAAATGCTCCTTCAACTTTTATGCGTTTGATGAATCATGTGTTAAGAGCTTTCATTGGCAAATTTGTTGTTGTTTATTTTGATGATATTCTGATCTATAGCAAATCATTTGATGAACATCTTGATCATATCCGTCAAGTACTTGCTGTTTTGAGGGAAGAGAAATTGTATGGAAACATTGCTAAATGCACATTTTGCACAGACCGTGTTGTTTTTCTTGGATTTGTTGTTTCTGCAGATGGAATTCAAGTTGATGAAGAAAAGATTAAAGCAATAAAGGATTGGCCTACACCTACAAATGTGAGTCAAGTTCGAAGTTTTCATGGTCTTGTAGGTTTTTACAGGCATTTTGTTAAAGATTTCAGCACCATCGCTACACCCCTCAACAATTTGACAAAGAAGGATGTTCCATTCAAGTGGGGTGATGAACAAGACCAAGCCTTCAATGAGCTGAAAACAAAGCTTTGTGAAGCACCGCTGCTACAACTTCCTAATTTTGGTAAGACATTTGAGATCAAATGTGATGCAAGTGGTATTGGCATAGGAGGTGTACTACTTCAAGAAGGTAAACCTGTTGCCTACTTTTCTGAAAAGTTGAATGGTCCACATCTGAATTATTCTGTCTATGATAAAGAGCTTTATGCCTTAGTTCGAGTTTTGGAAGTTTGGCAACATTATTTGTTACCTAAAGAATTTGTCATCCATTCTGATCATGAAGCTTTGAAATATCTAAAAAGTCAAGGCAAACTGAACCGTAGACATGCTAAATGGATTGAGTTCATTGAAACATTTCCCTATGTTGTAAAACATAAGCGTGGAAAAGATAACATTGTTGCCGATGCCTTATCACGGAGATGTGGTTTGGTTACACAATTAGATACAAAAGTGCTTGGTTTGGAATCCATTAAAACACTCTATGCAGCTGATTCTGATTTTAAAGAACCTTTCTCTCATTGCATTGCTGGAAAAGGCTGGGACAAGTATTATGTGCATGATGGTTTTTTATTTCGGACTAACAAACTATGCATTCCAGCCTGCTCGATTCGTCAAGTTCTTTTGCAGGAAGCACATGCTGGTGGCTTAGCTGGTCATTTTGGCGTCAAAAAGACATTGGACATGCTCTCCGATCATTTCTTTTGGCCACATATGCGACGTGATGTCCAACGACATGTTGCACGCTGCATAATCTGCTTGAAAGCTAAGTCCCGCCTTAATCCCCATGGTCTTTATACTCCATTACCAGTTCCTTCTCAAGAGGGGGAGGCTAATGAGGACATTCCTAGCATTCACTCATCTTCAAATGCAACTCCACTTGATATAGCTGGTCCAATTACAAGAAGTAGAGCTAAACAATTGGAGAAGGAAATTCATTCTCAGGTGAACGCTAACCTTATGTTTAATAATCAGTTTATGTTGAATGAGCCTATGCTTTTGAGTTCTTGTTCCAATGTCCTTAGGAATGATGGAGTGTATGAACCAGCATGGGATGAAGATGGATTCAAGCCTCTGGACATTTGAACCAAGAAGCCTATGGTGTGCAAGAATAAAATGGTGGTTCATCACCTTTGCATGGAAATGCAACCAGAAGCTAGATGACTGATACATGGTACGAATTCCAAGCATCACCGCGGACAGAATACAAGGAGTTAGACGGTGTTCTATATGTGGATGGAAGCGTCTTCAAGTCTACTTTCCAGCCCATCAAACGGCTCATTATTTGGACTTCCCAATAAAGAGTTATGCTTATTTTAGTAACTGCTATCAGAAGCTGAAAGACGCGCGAACCAGCCACGAAATCCACTGGTGCATGCGCATGCTGCCATTTACTCCAAGCTGAACGTCCCTATCCCTATATATATCTTGTACTAGACAATGAAAGGGCAGATTTTGATTAGCTGAATTCAGAATACACAAACTCGTGGAGTTTTGTTTATGCGTGAGTCTTGAGAGGCTTGCAACACTTGTTCTTTCGATTCCTGAGGGAGTTGTAGAACGCCGAACTGCGGTTCACCCAGTTCGTGCCTTCACGTCTATAGGGCGTGATTGCGTGGGCTGTTTCGTCGGTACGTGGAAGGGTGATTGTCTCGGTAGTTCGTCGCGTGGACAGCCTCGCGGTGCACTGCCTCTTCACCAGGTCACGCAACGACAAGTTATCAAGTTCACGGATCCTACGAGAAGATCGGGCCACACAACTTGCTACACGCATTGCATAGGCGTGTGCGCATCACGCACCCGATGGAACTCCTAGGTGACGTGGGTCATTTGGAATCTCGCTTCAAACGTACGAGAGGCTCAGAAATCGTTTTGGACGCACTCGATGGTACCACTAGGTGACGAGGCTCAAGTAGAAGCTCCTTTCGGTCCTTTCGGACATCGTGCTAATCTTGACGCAAGATAGGTGCACGGTTTGCGTCGAGCGTACCATAGGCTCGGAAATCATTTTGGACGCACCCGATGGAACTCCTAGGTGACGTGGGTCATGTGGAATCTCACTTCGTTATCATTGGAGATAGTGTTAGTGTCGGTGCAAGATAGGTGCTCGGTTTGCGCCAAACGTACCATTGACTCAGATATAATTTTGGACGCACCCGACGGTACCACTAGGTGACGAGGCTCGAGTGGAAGCTCGTTTCGGTCCGTTTGGAGATAGTGCTAATCTTGATGCAACATAAGTGCACTGTTTGCGTCGAACATACCATATGCTCGGAAATGATTTTGGATGGACCTGATTGAACTCCTAGGTGACGTGGGTCGTTTGGAATCTCTCTTCTTTCCGTTTCGAGACAGGCGTTAGTGTCGGTGCAAAATAGGTGCATGGTTTGCGCTAGACGTACCATAGGCTCAGACATCATTTTGGATGCACCCGATGGTACCACTAGGTGATGAGGCCCAAGTGGAAGCTCGTTTTGGTCCGTTTGGACATAGTGCTAATCTTGACGCAAGATAGGAGCACGGTTTGCGTCGAACGTACCATAGGATTGAAAATTGTTTTGGACACACCTGGTGGAACTCCAAGGCGACGTGGGTCATGAGGAATCTCGCTTCTTTCCATTTGGAGACAGTGTTAGTGTTGGTGCAAGATAGTTGCACGGTTTGCGCCAAACGCGTACCATAGGCTCGAAATCATTTTAGACGCACTCGATGGTACCACTAGGTGACGAGGCTCAAGTGGAAGCTCGTTTCGTCCTTTCGGACATAGTGCTAATCTTGAAGCAAGATAGGTGCACGGTTTGCGTCGAGCGTACCATAGGCTCGGAAATCGTTTTGGACGCACCCGATGGAACTCCTAGGTGACGTGGGTCATGTGGAATCTCACTTCTTTCCGTTTGGAGATAGTGTTAGTGTTGGTGCAAGATAGCTGCACGTTTTGTCAAGCCAAACGTACCATCGGCTCAGAAATCGTTTTGGGCGCACCGATGGTACCACTAGGTGACAAGGCTCAAGTGGAAGCTCATTTCGGTCCATTTGAAGATAGTGCTAATCTTGGCGCAAGATAAAAGCACGATTTGAATCGAACGTACCATAGGCTCGTAAATCATTTTGGACGCACCCGATGGAACTCCTAGGTGACGTGGGTCATGTGGAATCTTACTTCTTTCCGTTTGGAGACTGTGTTAGTGTCAGTGCAAGATAAGTGCATGGTTTGCTCTAGACGTACCATAGGCTCAAAAATCATTTTGGATGCACTCAATGCTAACACGAGGTTACAAGGCCCAAGTGGAAGCTCATTTCATTCCGTTTGGAGATAGTGCTAACCTTGACACAAGATAGGAGCAAGGTTTGCGTCGAACGTACCATAGGCACATAAATTGCTTTGGACGCACCCGGTGGAACACCTAGGTGACGTGGGTCAGTTGGAATCTCGCTTCTTTCCGTTTGGAGATAGTGTTAGTGTCGGTGCAAGATAGGTGCATGGTTGGCGCTAGACGTACCATAGCCTCAGAAATCATTTTAGACGCACCCGATGGTACCACTAGGTGACGAGGCTCAAGTGGAAGCTCGTTTCGGTCCTTTCGGACATAGTGCTAATCTTGACGCAAGATAGGTGCACGGTTTGCGTCGAGCGTACCATAGGCTCGGAAATCGTTTTGGACGCACCCGATGGAACTCCTAGGTGACGTGGGTCATGTGGAATCTCACTTCGTTATCTTTGGAGATAGTGTTAGTGTCGGTGCAAGATAGGTGCTCGGTTTGCGCCAAACGTACCATTGACTCAGATATCATTTTGGACGCACCCGACGGTACCACTAGGTGACGAGGCTCGAGTGGAAGCTCGTTTCGGTCCGTTTGGAGATAGTGCTAATCTTGATGCAACATAAGTGCACTGTTTGCGTCGAACATACCATATGCTCGGAAATGATTTTGGATGGACCTGATTGAACTCCTAGGTGACGTGGGTCGTTTGGAATCTCTCTTCTTTCCGTTTAGAGACAGGCGTTAGTGTCGGTGCAAGATAGGTGCATGGTTTGCGCTAGACGTTCCATAGGCTTAGAAATCATTTTGGATGCACCCGATGGTACCACTAGGTGACGAGGCTCAAGTGGAAGCTCGTTTCGATCCGTTTGGAGATAGTGCCAATCTTGACGCAAGATAGGAGAACTGTTTGCGTCGAACGTACCATAGGCTTGGAAATTGTTTTGGACGCACCCGATGGAACTCCTAGGTGACATGGGTCATGTGGAATCTCGCTTCTTTCCGTTTGGAGACAGTGTTAGTGTTGGTGCAAGATAGTTGCACGCGTTGTGCCAAACGTACCAGAGGCTCAGAAATCATTTTGGACGCACTCAATGGTACCACTAGGTGACGAGGCTCAAGTGGAAGCTCGTTTCGGTCCTTTCGGACATAGTGCTAATCTTGAAGCAAGATAGGTGCACGGTTTGCGTCGAGCGTACCATAGGCTCGGAAATCGTTTTGGACGCACCCGATGGAACTCCTAGGTGACGTGGGTCATGTGGAATCTCACTTCTTTATCTTTGGAGATAGTGTTAGTGTCGGTGCAAGATAGGTGCACGGTTTGCGCCAAACGTACCATCGGCTCAGAAATCGTTTTGGACGGACCCGATGGTACCACTAGGTGACAAGGCTCAAGTGGAAGCTCATTTCGGTCCATTTGAAGATAGTGCTAATCTTGACGCAAGATAAGAGCACGATTTGAATCGAACGTACCATAGGCTCGTAAATCATTTTGGACGCACCCGATGGAACTCCTAGGTGACGTGGGTCATGTGGAATCTTACTTCTTTCCGTTTGGAGACTGTGTTAGTGTCAGTGCAAGATAGGTGCATGGTTTGCGCTAGACGTACCATAGGCTCATAAATCGTTTTGGATGCACTCAATGGTAACACTAGGTTACAGGGCCCAAGTGGAAGCTCATTTCAGTCCGTTTGGAGATAGTGCTAACCTTGACACAAGATAGGAGCAAGGTTTGCGTCGAACGTACCATAGGCACATAAATCGTTTTGGATGCGCACCTGATGGAACACCTAGGTGACGTGGGTCATTTGAATCTCGCTTCTTTCCGTTTGGAGATAGTGTTAGTGTCGGTGCAAGATAGGTGCATGGTTGGCGCTAGACGTACCATAGCCTCAGAAATCATTTTAGACGCACCCGATGGTACCACTAGGTGACGAGGCTCAAGTGGAAGCTCGTTTCGGTCCTTTCGGACATGGTGCTAATCTTGACGCAAGATAGGAGGACAGTTTGCGTCGAATGTACCATAGGCTCGGAAATTATTTTGGACGCACACGATGGAATTCCTAGGTGACGTGGGTCATGTGGAATCTCGCTTCTTTCCGTTTGGATACAGTGTTAGTGTTGGTGCAAGATAGGTGCACGCGTTGTGCCAAATGTACCAGAGGCTCAGAAATCATTTTGGGCGCTTTTCGATGGTACCACTAGGTGACGAGGCTCAAGTGGAAGCTCGTTTCGATCCTTTTGGAAATAGTGCTAATCTTGATGCAAGATAGGTGCTTTCGGTTTATGTCGAGAGTACCATAGGCTCGAAAATTGTTTTGGGCCTTTTGATGGAACTCCTAGGTGACGTGGGTCATTTGGAATCTTTTTTATCTTCAAAGTGTTAGTGTGGTGAAGATAGGTGCAGAAATCGTTTTGGACGCTCGAAATCATTTGGGCGGTACCACTAGGTGACGAGGCTCAAGTGGAAGCTCGTTTCGGTCCTTTCGGACATCGTGCTAATCTTGACGCAAGATAGGTGCACGGTTTGCGTCGAACGTACCATAGGCTCGGAAATCATTTTGGACGCACCCGATGGAACTCCTAGGTGACGTGGGTCATGTGGAATCTCACTTCTTTATCATTGGAGATAGTGTTAGTGTCGATGCAAGATAGGTGCTCGGTTTGCGCGCCAAACGTACCATTGACTCAGAGATATCATTTTGGACGCACCGACGGGTACCACTAGGTGACGAGGCTCGAGTGGAAGCTCGTTTTGGTCCGTTTGGAGATAGTGCTAATCTTGATGCAACATAAGTGCATTGTTTGCGTCGAACATACCATATGCTCGGAAATGATTTTGGATGGACCTGATTGAACTCCAAGGTGACGTGGGTCATGTGGAATCTCGCTTCTTTCCGTTTGGAGACAGAGTGTTAGTGTTGGTGCAAGATAGGTGCATGGTTTGCCAAATGTACCAGAGGCTCAGAAATCATTTTGGATGCACCATCGATGGTACCACTAGGTGACGAGGCTCAAGTGGAAGCTCGTTTGATCCTTTTGGAAATAGTGCTAATCTTGATGCAAGATAGGTGCTCGGTTTTGCGTCGAGCGTACCATAGGCTCGAAAATTGTTTTGGACGCACCTGATGGAACTCCTAGGTGACGTGGGTCATTTGGAATCTCGCTTCTTTCCGTTTGGAACATTGTTAGTGTCGGTGCAAGATAGGTGCATGGTTGTTTTGGGCTCAGAAATCATTTTGATGCGATGGTACCACTAGGTGACGAGGCTCAAGTGGAAGCTCGTTTGGTCCTTTTGGACATAGTGCTAATCTTGACGCAAGATAGGTGCACGGTTTGCGTCGAAGCGTACCATAGGCTCGGAAATCGTTTTGGGCCGCACCCGATGGAACTCCTAGGTGACGTGGGTCATGTGGAATCTCACTTCTTATCTTTGGAGATAGTGTTAGTGTCGGTGCAAGATAGGTGCTCGGTTTGCGCCAAACGTACCATTGACTCAGAATATCATTTTGGGCCTTTTCGATGGTACCACTAGGTGACGAGGCTCGAGTGGAAGCTCGTTTGGTCCGTTTGGAGATAGTGCTAATCTTGATGCAACATAAGTGCACTGTTTTACGTCGAACATACCATATGCTCGAAATGATTTTGGAATGGACCTGATTGAACTCCTAGGTGACGTGGGTCGTTTGGAATCTCTCTTCTTTCCGTTTGAGACAGGCGTTAGTGTCGGTGCAAGATAGGTGCATGGTTTGCGCTAGCCGTACCATAGGCTCAGAAATCATTTTGGATGCACCCGATGGTACCACTAGGTGACGAGGCTCAAGTGGAAGCTCGTTTTTGTCCTTTCGGACAAAGTGCTAATCTTGACGCAAGATAGGAGCACTGTTTGCGTCGAACGTACCATAGGCTCGAAAATGATTTTGGACACACCTGATGGAACTCCAAGGCGACGTGGGTCATGAGGAATCTCGCTTCTTTCCGTTTGGAGACAGTGTTAGTGTTGGTGCAAGATAGGTGCATGGTTTGCGCTAAACGCGTACCATAGGCTCGAGAAATCATTTTGGATGCACCGATGGTACCACTAGGTGACGAGGCTCAAGTGGAAGCTCGTTTGGTCCTTTGGACATAGTGCTAATCTTGAAGCAAGATAGGTGCACGGTTTGCGTCGAGCGTACCATAGGCTCGGAAATCGTTTTGGGCACACCGATGGAACTCCTAGGTGACGTGGGTCATGTGGAATCTCACTTCTTTATCTTTGGAGATAGTGTTAGTGTCGGTGCAAGATAGGTGCATGCGTTTGCGCCAAAACGTACCATCGGCTCAAAAATCGTTTTGGGCCTTTTCGATGGTACCACTAGGTGACAAGGCTCAAGTGGAAGCTCGTTTCGGTCCATTTGAAGATAGTGCTAATCTTGGCGCAAGATAAGAGCACGATTTGAATCGAACGTACCATAGGCTCGGAAATCATTTTGGGCGCACCCGATGGAACTCCTAGGTGACGTGGGTCATGTGGAATCTCTTCTTCTTTCCGTTTGGAGACAGTGTTAGTGTCGGTGCAAGATAGGTGCATGGTTTGCTCTAGACGTACCATAGGCTCAAAAATCATTTTGGATGCACTCAATGCTACCACGAGGTTACAAGGCCCAAGTGGAAGCTCGTTTCATTCCGTTTGGAGATAGTGCTAATCTTGACACAAGATAGGAGCAAGGTTTAAATCGAACGTACCATAGGCACATAAATCGTTTTGGACGCACCCAATGGGAACTCCTAGGTGGCGTGGGTCATGTGGAATCTCGCTTCTTTCCGTTTGGAGATAGTGTTAGTGTCGGTGCAAGATAGGTGCATGGTTTGCGCTAGACGTACCATAGCCTCGAAAATCATTTTGGATGCACCCGATGGTACCACTAGGTGACGAGGCTCAAGTGGAAGCTTCGTTTTGGTCCTTTTGGACATAGTGCTAATCTTGACGCAAGATAGGAGGACAGTTTGCGTCGAATGTACCATAGGCTCGGAAATTATTTTGGACGCACCGATGGAACTCCTAGGTGACGTGGGTCATGTGGAATCTCGCTTCTTTCCGTTTGGAGACAGTGTTGAGTGTTGGTGCAAGATAGGTGCATGCGTTGCGCTAAATGTACCAGAGGCTCAGAAATCATTTTGGACGCACTTCGATGGTACCACTAGGTGACGAGGCTCAAGTGGAAGCTCGTTTCGATCCTTTTGGAAATAGTGCTAATCTTGATGCAAGATAGGTGCCTTCAGGTTTGCGTCGAGAGTACCATAGGCTCGAAAATTGTTTTGGACGCACTAATGAACTCCTTCCTAGCATGGGTCATCTTCAATCTCAACTCCTTTCCACTTGATATAGCTGGTCCAATTAAGAAGTAGAGCTAAACAATTGGAGCGAGGCGGAAATTCATTCTCAGCTAACGCTAACCTTATGTTTAATAATCAGTTTATGTTGAATGAGCCTATGCTTTTGAGTTCTTGTTCCACTGGTTAGGAATGATGGAGTGTAAGAACCAGCATGGGATGAAGATGGATTCAAGCTAATCTTGGACATTTGAACCAAGAAGTGCCTATGGTGTGCAAGAATAAATATGGTGGTTCATCACCTTTGGATGGAAATGGAACCAGAAGGTGAGATGACTGATACATGTGGTACGAATTCCAAGCATCACCGCGGACAGAATACAAGGAGTTAGACGGTGTTCTATATGTGGATGGAATTGTCTTCAAGTCTATCTTTCCAGCCCATCAACTAGGTGACATTATTTGGACTTCCCAATAAAGAGTTATCCTTATTTTAGTAACTGCTATCAGAAGCTGAAAACACGCGCTCGCGAAATGAGCCACGAAATCCACTGGTGCATGCATGCTGCCATTTATTTACTCCAAGCTGAACGTCCCTATCCCTATATATATGGTTTGTACTAGACAATGAAAGGGCAATCATTTTGATTAGCTGAATTCAGAATACACAAACTCGTGGAGTTTTTGTTTATTTGCGTGAGTCTTGAGAAGCTTGCAACACTTGTTCTTTCGATTCCATAGGCTCATAAATTGTTTGAACGCCGGAACTCCTGCGGGGTCACCCAGGAATCTCGCTTCTTTCACGGAGACATTGTAGGTGTGATTGCAAGATAGGTGCATGTTTCGCTAGACGTACGTAGGCTCAGGGTCATTTTGGATGCTCGATGGTACCACTCAGGTGACGACAGCTCAAGTGGAAGCTCGCCTCTTCCGTTTGGACATAGTGCTAATCTTGAACGCAAGATATCAAGTTCACGGATCCCATAGGCTCGAAATCGTTTTGGCACACAACTTGGAACTCCTAGGTGACATGGGTCATGTGGAATCTCGCTTCACGCACCGATTGGAAGAGATGTTAGTGTTGGTGCAAGATAGGTGGAATCTCGCTTCAAACGCGTCACGAGAGGCTCAGAAATCATTTTGGGCGCACGATGGTACCACTAGGTGACGAGGCTCAAGTGGAAGCTCCTTTGGTCCTTTTGGACATAGTGCTAATCTTGACGCAAGATAGGTGCACGGTTTGCGTCGAGAACGTACCATAGGCTCTCGGAAATCATTTTGGATGCACCCGATGGAACTCCTAGGTGACGTGGGTCATGTGGAATCTCACTTCGTTATCATTGGAGATAGTGTTAGTGTCGGTGCAAGATAGGTGCTCGGTTTGCGCCAAACGTACCATTGACTCAGATATCATTTTGGACGCACCCGACGGTACCACTAGGTGACGAGGCTCGAGTGGAAGCTCGTTTCGGTCCGTTTGGAGATAGTGCTAATCTTGATGCAACATAAGTGCACTGTTTGCGTCGAACATACCATATGCTCGGAAATGATTTTGGATGGACCTGATGGAACTCCTAGGTGACGTGGGTCATTTGGAATCTCTCTTCTTTCCGTTTGGAGACAGGCGTTAGTGTCGGTGCAAGATAGGTGCATGGTTTGCGCTAGACGTACCATAGGCTCAGAAATCATTTTGGATGCACCCGATGGTACCACTAGGTGACGAGGCCCAAGTGGAAGCTCGTTTTGGTCTGTTTGGACATAGTGCTAATCTTGACGCAAGATAGGAGCACGGTTTGCGTCGAACGTACCATAGGCTCGAAAATTGTTTTGGACACACCTGGTGGAACTCCAAGGTGACGTGGGTCATGAGGAATCTCGCTTCTTTCCGTTTGGAGACAGTGTTAGTGTTGGTGCAAGATAGTTGCACGCGTTGTATAAACGTACGAGGGCTCGAAAATCATTTTGGACGCACTCGATGGTACCACTAGGTGACGAGGCTCAAGTGGAAGCTCGTTTGATCCCTTTCGGACATCGTGCTAATCTTGACGCAAGATAGGTGCACGGTTTGCGTCGAGCGTACCATAGGCTCGGAAATCGTTTTGGACGCACCCGATGGAACTCCTAGGTGACGTGGGTCATGTGGAATCTCACTTCGTTATCATTGGAGATAGTGTTAGTGTCGGTGCAAGATAGGTGCTCGGTTTGCGCCAAACGTACCATTGACTCAGATATCATTTTGGACGCACCCGACGGTACCACTAGGTGACGAGGCTCGAGTGGAAGCTCGTTTCGGTCCGTTTGGAGATAGTGCTAATCTTGATGCAACATAAGTGCACTGTTTGCGTCGAACATACCATATGCTCGGAAATGATTTTGGATGGACCTGATGGAACTCCTAGGTGATGTGGGTCATTTGGAATCTCTCTTCTTTCCGTTTCAAGACAGGCGTTAGTGTCGGTGCAAGATAGGTGCATGGTTTGCGCTAGACGTACCATAGGCTCAGAAATCATTTTGGATGCACCCGATGGTACCACTAGGTGACGAGGCTCAAGTGGAAGCTCGTTTCGGTCCTTTCGGACATAGTGCTAATCTTGACGCAAGATAGGTGCACGGTTTGCGTCGAGCGTACCATAGGCTCGGAAATCATTTTGGACGCACCCGATGGAACTCCTAGGTGACGTGGGTCATGTGGAATCTCACTTCGTTATCATTGGAGATAGTGTTAGTGTCGGTGCAAGATAGGTGCTCGGTTTGCGCCAAACGTACCATTGACTCAGATATCATTTTGGACGCACCCGACGGTACCACTAGGTGACGAGGCTCGAGTGGAAGCTCGTTTCGGTCCGTTTGGAGATAGTGCTAATCTTGATGCAACATAAGTGCACTGTTTGCGTCGAACATACCATATGCTCGGAAATGATTTTGGATGGACCTGATGGAACTCCTAGGTGATGTGGGTCATTTGGAATCTCTCTTCTTTCCGTTTCAAGACAGGCGTTAGTGTCGGTGCAAGATAGGTGCATGGTTTGCGCTAGACGTACCATAGGCTCAGAAATCATTTTGGATGCACCCGATGGTACCACTAGGTGACAAGGCCCAAGTGGAAGCTCATTTTGGTCTGTTTGGACATAGTGCTAATCTTGACGCAAGATAGGAGCACGGTTTGCGTCGAACGTACCATAGGCTCGTAAATCGTTTTGGACACACCTGGTGGAACTCCAAGGCGACGTGGGTCATTTGGAATCTCGCTTCTTTATGTTTGGAGACAGTGTTAGTGTCGGTGCAAGATAGGTGCATGGTTTGCGCTAGACGTACCATAGGCTTAGAAATCATTTTGGATGCACCCGATGGTACCACTAGGTGACGAGGCTCAAGTGGAAGCTCGTTTCGATCCGTTTGGAGATAGTGCTAATCTTGACGCAAGATAGGAGCACGGTTTGCGTCGAACGTACCATAGGCTCGAAAATGTTTTGGACGCACCCGATGGAACTCCTAGGTGACGTGGGTCATGAGGAATCTCGCTTCTTTCCGTTTGGAGACAGTGTTAGTGTTGGTGCAAGATAGGTGCACGCGTTGTGTCAAACGTCGAGAGGCTCTCGAAAAATCATTTTGGGCGCTTTTCGATGGTACCACTAGGTGACGAGGCTCAAGTGGAAGCTCGTTTGGTCCTTTTCGGACATAGTGCTAATCTTGGCGCAAGATAGGTGCACGGTTTGCGTCGAACGCACCATAGGCTCGAAATCATTTTGGGCGCACCCGATGGAACTCCTAGGTGACGTGGGTCATGTGGAATCTCACTTCGTTATCATTGGAGATAGTGTTAGTGTCGGTGCAAGATAGGTGCTCGGTTTGCGCCAAACGCGTACCATTGACTCAGATATCATTTTGGGCCTTTTGACGGTACCACTAGGTGACGAGGCTCGAGTGGAAGCTCGTTTTGGTCCGTTTGGAGATAGTGCTAATCTTGATGCAACATAAGTGCACTGTTTTGCGTCGAACATACCATATGCTCGGAAATGATTTTGGATGGACCTGATGGAACTCCTAGGTGACGTGGGTCATTTGGAATCTCTCTTCTTTCCGTTTTGAGACAGAGCGTTAGTGTCGGTGCAAGATAGGTGCATGGTTTGCGCTAGACGTACCATAGGCTCGAAATCATTTTGGATGCACCCGATGGTACCACTAGGTGACAAGGCCCAAGTGGAAGCTCATTTTGGTCCGTTTGGACATAGTGCTAATCTTGACGCAAGATAGGAGCACGGTTTGCGTCGAACGCGTACCATAGGCTCATAAATCGTTTTGACACACCGGTGGAACTCCAAGGCGACGTGGGTCATCTGGAATCTCGCTTCTTTATGTTTGGAGACATTGTTAGTGTCGGTGCAAGATAGGTGCATGGTTTGCGCTAGACGTACCATAGGCTCAGAAATCATTTTGGATGCACCCGATGGTACCACTAGGTGACGAGGCTCAAGTGGAAGCTTCTTTCGATCCGTTTGGAGATAGTGCTAATCTTGAAGCATGATAGGAGCACGGTTTGCGTCGAACGTACCATAGGCTCGAAAATTGTTTTGGGCGCACCGATGGAACTCCTAGGTGACGTGGGTCATGAGGAATCTCGCTTCTTTCCGTTTGGAGAGAGTGTTAGTGTTGGTGCAAGATAGGTGCACGCGTTGTGTCAAACGTACGAGAGGCTCGAAATCATTTTTGGGCGCTTTTCGATGGTACCACTAGGTGACGAGGCTCAAGTGGAAGCTTCGTTTCGGTCCTTTCGGACATAGTGCTAATCTTGACGCAAGATAGGTGCACGTTTTGCGTCGAACGCACTACATAGGCTCGGAAAATCATTTTGGACGCACCCGATGGAACTCCTAGGTGACGTGGGTCATGTGGAATCTCACTTCGTTATCATTGGAGATAGTGTTAGTGTCGGTGCAAGATAGGTGCTCGGTTTTGCGCCAAACGTACCATTGACTCAGATATCATTTTGGGCGCGCACCGACGGTACCACTAGGTGACGAGGCTCGAGTGGAAGCTTCGTTTGGGTCCGTTTGGAGATAGTGCTAATCTTGATGCAACATAAGTGCTTTGTTTCGTCGAACATACCATATGCTCGGAAATGATTTTGGATGGACCTGATGGAACTCCTAGGTGATGTGGGTCATTTGGAATCTCTCTTCTTTCCGTTTCGAGAGACGCGGCGTTAGTGTCGGTGCAAGATAGGTGCATGGTTTGCGCTAGGACGTACCATAGGCTCAAAATCATTTTGGATGCACCGATGGTACCACTAGGTGACGAGGCTCAAGTGGAAGCTCGTTTCGATCTGTTTGGAGATAGTGCTAATCTTGACGCAAGATAGGAGCATTGTTTGCGTCGAACGTACCATAGGCTCGGAAATTGTTTTGGACGCACCCGATGGAACTCCTAGGTGACGTGGGTCATGTGGAATCTCGCTTCTTTCCATTTGGAGACAGTGTTAGTGTTGGTGCAAGATAGTTGCACGCGTTGTGCCAAACGTACCAAGAGGCTCAGAAATCATTTTGGACGCACTCGATGGTACCACTAGGTGACGAGGCTCAAGTGGAAGCTTCGTTTGGTCCTTTTGGACATAGTGCTAATCTTGGCGCAAGATAGGTGCACAGGTTTGCGTCGAACGTATACCATAGGCTCGGAAATCATTTTGGGCGCACCCGATGGAACTCCTAGGTGACGTGGGTCATGTGGAATCTCACTTCCGTTATCATTGGAGATAGTGTTAGTGTCGGTGCAAGATAGGTGCTCGGTTTTGCCAAAACGTACCATTGACTCAGATATCATTTTGGGCCTTTTGACGGTACCACTAGGTGACGAGGCTCGAGTGGAAGCTTCGTTTGGGTCCGTTTGGAGATAGTGCTAATCTTGATGCAACATAAGTGCACTGTTTGCGTCGAACATACCATATGCTCGGAAATGATTTTGGATGGACCTGATTGAACTCCTAGGTGACGTGGGTCATTTGGAATCTCTCTTCTTTCCGTTTCGAGACAGGCGTTAGTGTCGGTGCAAGATAGGTGCATGGTTTGCGCTAGACGTACCATAGGCTCAGAAATCATTTTGGATGCACCCGATGGTACCACTAGGTGACAAGGCCCAAGTGGAAGCTCATTTTGCTCTGTTTGGACATAGTGCTAATCTTGATGCAAGATAGGAGCACGGTTTGCGTCGAACGTACCATAGGCTCATAAATCGTTTTGGACACACCTGGTGGAACTCCAAGGCGACGTGGGTCATCTGGAATCTCGCTTCTTTATGTTTGGAGACATTGTTAGTGTCGGTGCAAGATAGGTGCATGGTTTGCGCTACACGTACCATAGGCTCAGAAATCATTTTGGATGCACCCGATGGTACCACTAGGTGACGAGGCTCAAGTGGAAGCTTGTTTCGATCCGTTTGGAGATAGTGCTAATCTTGAAGCATGATAGGAGCACGGTTTGCGTCGAACGTACCATAGGCTCGAAAATTGTTTTGGACGCACCCGATGGAACTCCAAGGTGACATGGGTCATGAGGAATCTCGCTTCTTTCCGTTTGGAGAGAGTGTTAGTGTTGGTGCAAGATAGGTGCACGCGTTGTGTCAAACGTACGAGAGGCTCAGAAATCATTTTGGACGCACTCGATGGTACCACTAGGTGACGAGGCTCAAGTGGAAGCTTCGTTTGGTCCTTTTGGACATAGTGCTAATCTTGACGCAAAATAGGTGCACGGTTTGCGTCGAGCGTACCATAGGCTCGGAAATCATTTTGGACGCACCCGATGGAACTCCTAGGTGACGTGGGTCATGTGGAATCTCACTTCGTTATCATTGGAGATAGTGTTAGTGTCGGTGCAAGATAGGTGCTCGGTTTGCGCCAAACGTACCATTGACTCAGATATCATTTTGGACGCTTTTGATGCAAGACGGTACCACTAGGTGACGAGGCTCGAGTGGAAGCTTCGTTTGGTCCGTTTGGAGATAGTGCTAATCTTGATGCAACATAAGTGCACTGTTTTGCGTCGAACATACCATATGCTCGGAAATGATTTTGGATGGACCTGATGGAACTCCTAGGTGACGTGGGTCATTTGGAATCTCTCTTCTTTCCGTTTGGAGACAGGCGTTAGTGTCGGTGGTGCAAGATAGGTGCATGGTTTTGCGCTAGACGTACCATAGGCTCGAAATCATTTTGGATGCACCCGATGGTACCACTAGGTGACGAGGCTCAAGTGGAAGCTCGTTTGATCCGTTTGGAGATAGTAGTGCTAATCTTGACGCAAGATAGGAGCATTGTTTGCGTCGAACGTACCATAGGCTCGGAAATTGTTTTGGGCGCACCCGATGGAACTCCTAGGTGACGTGGGTCATGTGGAATCTCGCTTCTTTCCGTTTGGAGACAGTGTTAGTGTTGGTGCAAGATAGTTGCACGCGTTGTATAAACGTACCAGAGGCTCAAAAATCATTTTGGGCGCTTTCGATGGTACCACTAGGTGACGAGGCTCAAGTGGAAGCTCGTTTGGGTCCTTTCGGACATAGTGCTAATCTTGGCGCAAAGATAGGTGCACGGTTTTGCGTCGAACGTACCATAGGCTCGGAAATCGTTTTGGGCGCACCCGATGGAACTCCTAGGTGACGTGGGTCATGTGGAATCTCACTTCTTTATCATTGGAGATAGTGTTAGTGTCGGTGCAAGATAGGTGCTCGGTTTTGCGCCAAACGTACCATTGACTCAGATATCATTTTGGGCCTTTTGACGGTACCACTAGGTGACGAGGCTCGAGTGGAAGCTCGTTTGGTCCGTTTGGAGATAGTGCTAATCTTGATGCAACATAAGTGCACTTTTTTGCGTCGAACATACCATATGCTCGGAAATGATTTTGGATGGACCTGATTGAACTCCTAGGTGACGTGGGTCGTTTGGAATCTCTCTTCTTTCCGTTTTGGAGACAGTGTTAGTGTCGGTGCAAGATAGGTGCATGGTTTGCGCTAGGCGTACCATAGGCTCGAAAATCATTTTGGATGCACCCGATGGTACCACTAGGTGACAAGGCCCAAGTGGAAGCTCATTTTGGTCCGTTTGGACATAGTGCTAATCTTGACGCAAGATAGGAGCACGGTTTGCGTCGAACGTACCATAGGCTCATAAATCGTTTTGGACGCACCTGGTGGAACTCCAAGGCGGCGTGGGTCATCTGGAATCTCGCTTCTTTATATGTTTGGAGACATTGTTAGTGTCGGTGCAAGATAGGTGCATGGTTTGCGCTAGGCGTACCATAGGCTCGAGAAATCATTTTGGATGCACCCGATGGTACCACTAGGTGACGAGGCTCAAGTGGAAGCTTCGTTTGATCCGTTTGGAGATAGTGCTAATCTTGACGCAAGATAGGAGCACGGTTTGCGTCGAGCGTACCATAGGCTCGAAAATTGTTTTGGACGCACCCGATGGAACTCCTAGGTGACGTGGGTCATGAGGAATCTCGCTTCTTTCCGTTTGGAGACAGTGTTAGTGTTGGTGCAAGATAGGTGCACGCGCGTGTCAAACGTGCGAGAGGCTCGAAAATCATTTTGGGCCTTTTCGATGGTACCACTAGGTGACGAGGCTCAAGTGGAAGCTCGTTTCGGTCCTTTCGGACATAGTGCTAATCTTGACGCAAGATAGGTGCACGGTTTGCGTCGAGCGTACCATAGGCTCGGAAATCATTTTGGACGCACCCGATGGAACTCCTAGGTGACGTGGGTCATGTGGAATCTCACTTCGTTATCATTGGAGATAGTGTTAGTGTCGGTGCAAGATAGGTGCTCGGTTTATGCCAAAACGTACCATTGACTCAGATATCATTTTGGGCGCCCCGACGGTACCACTAGGTGACGAGGCTCGAGTGGAAGCTCGTTTCGGTCCGTTTGGAGATAGTGCTAATCTTGATGCAACATAAGTGCACTGTTTGCGTCGAACATACCATATGCTCGGAAATGATTTTGGATGGACCTGATTGAACTCCTAGGTGACGTGGGTCGTTTGGAATCTCTCTTCTTTCCGTTTCGAGATAGGCGTTAGTGTCGGTGCAAGATAGGTGCATGGTTTGCGCTAGACGTACCATAGGCTCAGAAATCATTTTGGATGCACCCGATGGTACCACTAGGTGACGAGGCCCAAGTGGAAGCTCGTTTTGGTCCGTTTGGACATAGTGCTAATCTTGACGCAAGATAGGAGCACGGTTTGCGTCGAACGTACCATAGGCTCGTAAATCGTTTTGGACACACCTGGTGGAACTCCAAGGCGACGTGGGTCATTTGGAATCTCGCTTCTTTCTGTTTGGAGACATTGTTAGTGTCGGTGCAAGATAGGTGCATGGTTTGCGCTAGACGTACCATAGGCTTAGAAATCATTTTGGATGCACCCGATGGTACCACTAGGTGACGAGGCTCAAGTGGAAGCTCGTTTCGATCCGTTTGGAGATAGTGCTAATCTTGACGCAAGATAGGAGCACGGTTTGCGTCGAACGTACCATAGGCTCGAAATCATTTTGGACGCACCCGATGGAACTCCTAGGTGACGTGGGTCATGTGGAATCTCGCTTCTTTCCGTTTGGAGACAGTGTTAGTGTTGGTGCAAGATAGTTGCACGCGTTGTGCCAAACGTACCAGAGGCTCAGAAATCATTTTGGACGCACTCGATGGTACCACTAGGTGACGAGGCTCAAGTGGAAGCTCGTTTCGGTCCTTTTGGACATCGTGCTAATCTTGACGCAAGATAGGTGCATTGTTTGCGTCGAGCGTACCATAGGCTCGGAAATCGTTTTGGACGCACCCAATGGAACTCCTAGGTGACGTGGGTCATGTGGAATCTCACTTCTTTATCTTTGGAGATAGTGTTAGTGTCGGTGCAAGATAGGTGCTCGGTTTGCGCCAAACGTACCATTGACTCAGATATCATTTTGGGCCTTTTCGACGGTACCACTAGGTGACGAGGCTCGAGTGGAAGCTCGTTTCGGTCCATTTGGAGATAGTGCTAATCTTGATGCAACATAAGTGCACTTTTTTGCGTCGAACATACCATATGCTTGGAAATGATTTTGGATGGACCTGATTGAACTCCTAGGTGACGTGGGTCGTTTGGAATCTCTCTTCTTTCCGTTTCGAGACAGGCGTTAGTGTTGGTGCAAGATAGGTGCATGGTTTGCGCTAGACGTACCATAGGCTCAGAAATCATTTTGGATGCACCCGATGGTACCACTAGGTGACGAGGCCCAAGTGGAAGCTCGTTTTGGTCCGTTTGGACATAGTGCTAATCTTGACGCAAGATAGGAGCACGGTTTGCGTCGAACGTACCATAGGCTCGTAAATCGTTTTGGACACACCTGGTGGAACTCCAAGGCGACGTGGGTCATCTGGAATCTCGCTTCTTTCTGTTTGGAGACATTGTTAGTGTCGGTGCAAGATAGGTGCATGGTTTGCGCTAGACGTACCATAGGCTTAGAAATCATTTTGGATGCACCCGATGGTACCACTAGGTGACGAGGCTCAAGTGGAAGCTCGTTTCGATCCGTTTGGAGATAGTGCTAATCTTGACGCAAGATAGGAGCACGGTTTGCGTCGAACGTACCATAGGCTCGAAAATTGTTTTGGACGCACCCGATGGAACTCCTAGGTGACGTGGGTCATGAGGAATCTTGCTTCTTTCCGTTTGGAGACAGTGTTAGTGTTGGTGCAAGATAGGTGCACGCGTTGTGTCAAACGTACGAGAGGCTCAGAAATCATTTTGGACGCACTCGATGGTACCACTAGGTGACGAGGCTCAAGTGGAAGCTCGTTTCGGTCCTTTCGGACATAGTGCTAATCTTGACGCAAGATAGGTGCACGGTTTGCGTCGAGCGTACCATAGGCTCGGAAATCGTTTTGGACGCACCCGATGGAACTCCTAGGTGACGTGGGTCATGTGGAATCTCACTTCATTATCATTGGAGATAGTGTTAGTGTCGGTGCAAGATCGGTGCTCGGTTTGCGCCAAACATACCATTGACTCAGATATCATTTTGGATGCACCTGACGGTACCACTAGGTGACGAGGCTCGAGTGGAAGCTCGTTTCGGTCCGTTTGGAGATAGTGCTAATCTTGATGCAACATAAGTGCACTGTTTGCGTCGAACATACCATATGCTCGGAAATGATTTTGGATGGACCTGATGGAACTCCTAGGTGACGTGGGTCATTTGGAATCTCTCTTCTTTCCGTTTGAGATAGGCGTTAGTGTCGGTGCAAGATAGGTGCATGGTTTGCGCTAGACGTACCATAGGCTCAGAAATCATTTTGGATGCACCCGATGGTACCACTAGGTGACGAGGCCCAAGTGGAAGCTCGTTTTGGTCCGTTTGGACATAGTGCTAATCTTGACGCAAGATAGGAGCACGGTTTGCGTCGAACGTACCATAGGCTCGTAAATCGTTTTGGACACACCTGGTGGAACTCCAAGGCGACGTGGGTCATTTGGAATCTCGCTTCTTTCTGTTTGGAGACATTGTTAGTGTCGGTGCAAGATAGGTGCATGGTTTGCGCTAGACGTACCATAGGCTTAGAAATCATTTTGGATGCACCCGATGGTACCACTAGGTGACGAGGCTCAAGTGGAAGCTCGTTTCGATCCGTTTGGAGATAGTGCTAATCTTGACGCAAGATAGGAGCACGGTTTGCGTCGAACGTACCATAGGCTCGGAAATCATTTTGGACGCACCCGATGGAACTCCTAGGTGACGTGGGTCATGTGGAATCTCGCTTCTTTCCGTTTGGAGACAGTGTTAGTGTTGGTGCAAGATAGTTGCACGCGTTGTGCCAAACGTCGTGAGAGGCTCGAAAATCATTTTGGGCGCACTCGATGGTACCACTAGGTGACGAGAGCTCAAGTGGAAGCTCGTTTTGGTCCTTTGGACATCGTGCTAATCTTGGACGCAAGATAGGTGCACGGTTTTGCGTCGAAATGCGTACCATAGGCTCGGAAATCGTTTTGGACGCACCCAATGGAACTCCTAGGTGACGTGGGTCATGTGGAATCTCACTTCTTTATCTTTGGAGATAGTGTTAGTGTCGGTGCAAGATAGGTGCTCGGTTTGCGCCAAACGTACCATTGACTCAGATATCATTTTGGGCGCTTTTGACGGTACCACTAGGTGACGAGGCTCGAGTGGAAGCTCGTTTCGGTCCATTTGGAGATAGTGCTAATCTTGATGCAACATAAGTGCACTGTTTGCGTCGAACATACCATATGCTCGGAAATGATTTTGGATGGACCTGATGGAACTCCTAGGTGACGTGGGTCGTTTGGAATCTCTCTTCTTTCCGTTTCGAGACAGGCGTTAGTGTCGGTGCAAGATAGGTGCATGGTTTGCGCTAGACGTACCATAGGCTCAGAAATCATTTTGGATGCACTTGATGGTACCACTAGGTGACGAGGCCCAAGTGGAAGCTCGTTTTGGTCCGTTTGGACATAGTGCTAATCTTGACGCAAGATAGGAGCACGGTTTGCGTCGAACGTACCATAGGCTCGTAAATCGTTTTGGACACACCTGGTGGAACTCCAAGGCGACGTGGGTCATCTGGAATCTCGCTTCTTTCTATTTGGAGACATTGTTAGTGTCGGTGCAAGATAGGTGCATGGTTTGCGCTAGACGTACCATAGGCTTAGAAATCATTTTGGATGCACCCGATGGTACCACTAGGTGACGAGGCTCAAGTGGAAGCTCGTTTCGATCCGTTTGGAGATAGTGCTAATCTTGACGCAAGATAGGAGCACGGTTTGCGTCGAACGTACCATAGGTTTGAAAATTGTTTTGGACGCACCCGATGGAACTCCTAGGTGACGTGGGTCATGTGGAATCTCGCTTCTTTCCGTTTGGAGACAGTGTTAGTGTTGGTGCAAGATAGTTGCACGTGTTGTGCCAAACGTACCAGAGGCTCAGAAATCATTTTGGGCGCTTTTCGATGGTACCACTAGGTGACGAGGCTCAAGTGGAAGCTTCGTTTGGTCCTTTCGGACATCGTGCTAATCTTGACGCAAGATAGGTGCACGGTTTTGCGTCGAGCGTACCATAGGCTCGAAAATCGTTTTGGACGCACCCGATGGAACTCCTAGGTGGCGTGGGTCATGTGGAATCTCACTTCTTTATCATTGGAGATAGTGTTAGTGTCGGTTGCAAGATAGGTGCTCGGGTTTGCGCCAAACGTACCATTGACTCAGATATCATTTTGGGCGCTTTTAAGACGGTACCACTAGGTGACGAGGCTCGAGTGGAAGCTCGTTTGGTCCGTTTGGAGATAGTGCTAATCTTGATGCAACATAAGTGCACTGTTTGCGTCGAACATACCATATGCTCGGAAATGATTTTGGATGGACCTGATTGAACTCCTAGGTGACGTGGGTCATTTGGAATCTCTCTTCTTTCCGTTTCGAGACAGGCGTTAGTGTCGGTGCAAGATAGGTGCATGGTTTGCGCTAGGCGTACCATAGGCTCGAAATCATTTTGGATGCACCCGATGGTACCACTAGGTGACAGGCCCAAGTGGAAGCTCGTTTTGGTCCGTTTGACATAGTGCTAATCTTGGCGCAAGATAGGAGCACGGTTTTGCGTCGAACGTACCATAGGCTCATAAATCGTTTTGGACACACCTGGTGGAACTCCAAGGCGGCGTGGGTCATCTGGAATCTCGCTTCTTTATGTTTGGAGACATTGTTAGTGTCGGTGCAAGATAGGTGCATGGTTTGCGCTAGACGTACCATAGGCTCAGAAATCATTTTGGATGCACCCGATGGTACCACTAGGTGACGAGGCTCAAGTGGAAGCTCGTTTCGATCCGTTTGGAGATAGTGCTAATCTTGACGCAAGATAGGAGCACGGTTTGCGTCGAACGTACCATAGGCTCGGAAATCATTTTGGACGCACCCGATGGAACTCCTAGGTGACGTGGGTCATGTGGAATCTCGCTTCTTTCCGTTTGGAGACAGTGTTAGTGTTGGTGCAAGATAGTTGCACGCGTTGTGCCAAACGTACCAGAGGCTCAGAAATCATTTTGGACGCACTCGATGGTACCACTAGGTGACGAGGCTCAAGTGGAAGCTCGTTTCGGTCCTTTCGGACATAGTGCTAATCTTGACGCAAGATAGGTGCACGGTTTGCGTCGAGCGTACCATAGGCTCGGAAATCGTTTTGGACGCACCCAATGGAACTCCTAGGTGACGTGGGTCATGTGGAATCTCACTTCTTTATCTTTGGAGATAGTGTTAGTGTCGGTGCAAGATAGGTGCTCGGTTTGCGCCAAACGTACCATTGACTCAGATATCATTTTGGACGCACCCGACGGTACCACTAGGTGACGAGGCTCGAGTGGAAGCTCGTTTCGGTCCATTTGGAGATAGTGCTAATCTTGATGCAACATAAGTGCACTGTTTGCGTCGAACATACCATATGCTCGGAAATGATTTTGGATGGACCTGATGGAACTCCTAGGTGACGTGGGTCATTTGGAATCTCTCTTCTTTCCGTTTGGAGACAGGCGTTAGTGTCGGTGCAAGATAGGTGCATGGTTTGCGCTAGATGTACCATAGGCTCAGAAATCATTTTGGATGCACCCGATGGTACCACTAGGTGACGAGGCCCAAGTGGAAGCTCGTTTTGGTCCGTTTGGACATAGTGCTAATCTTGACGCAAGATAGGAGCACACGGTTTGCGCCGAGCGTACCATAGGCTCAAAAATCGTTTTGGACACACCTGGTGGAACTCCAAGGCGACGTGGGTCATCTGGAATCTCGCTTCTTTCTGTTTGGAGACATTGTTAGTGTCGGTGCAAGATAGGTGCATGGTTTAAGCGCTAGACGCGTACCATAGGCTTAGAAATCATTTTGGATGCACCCGATGGTACCACTAGGTGACGAGGCTCAAGTGGAAGCTCGTTTCGATCCGTTTGGAGATAGTGCTAATCTTGACGCAAGATAGGAGCACGGTTTTGCGTCGAACGTACCATAGGCTTTGAAAATTGTTTTGGGCCTTTTGGAGATGGAACTCCTAGGTGACGTGGGTCATGTGGAATCTCGCTTCTTTCCGTTTGGAGACAGTGTTAGTGTTGGTGCAAGATAGTTGCACGCGTTGTGCCAAACGCGTGCAGAGGCTCGAAATCATTTTGGGCGCTTTTCGATGGTACCACTAGGTGACGAGGCTCAAGTGGAAGCTTCGTTTCGTCCTTTCGGACATCGTGCTAATCTTGACGCAAGATAGGTGCACGGTTTGCGTCGAGCGTACCATAGGCTCGGAAATCGTTTTGGACGCACCCGATGGAACTCCTAGGTGACGTGGGTCATGTGGAATCTCACTTCTTTTATCATTGGAGATAGTGTTAGTGTCGGTGCAAGATAGGTGCTCGGTTTTGCGCCAAACGTACCATTGACTCAGATATCATTTTGGGCGCACCGACGGTACCACTAGGTGACGAGGCTCGAGTGGAAGCTTCGTTTCGGTCCGTTTGGAGATAGTGCTAATCTTGATGCAACATAAGTGCACTTTGTTTGCGTCGAAACATACCATATGCTCGGAAATGATTTTGGATGGACCTGATTGAACTCCTAGGTGACGTGGGTCATTTGGAATCTCTCTTCTTTCCGTTTGAGACAGGCGTTAGTGTCGGTGCAAGATAGGTGCATGGTTTGCGCTAGACGTACCATAGGCTCAGAAATCATTTTGGATGCACCCGATGGTACCACTAGGTGACAAGGCCCAAGTGGAAGCTCATTTTGCTCTGTTTGGACATAGTGCTAATCTTGACGCAAGATAGGAGCACGGTTTGCGTCGAACGTACCATAGGCTCATAAATCGTTTTGGACACACCTGGTGGAACTCCAAGGCGACGTGGGTCATCTGGAATCTCGCTTCTTTATGTTTGGAGACATTGTTAGTGTCGGTGCAAGATAGGTGCATGGTTTGCGCTAGACGTACCATAGGCTCAGAAATCATTTTGGATGCACCCGATGGTACCACTAGGTGACGAGGCTCAAGTGGAAGCTCGTTTCGATCCGTTTGGAGATAGTGCTAATCTTGAAGCATGATAGGAGCACGGTTTGCGTCGAACGTACCATAGGCTCGAAAATTGTTTTGGACGCACCCGATGGAACTCCAAGGTGACATGGGTCATGAGGAATCTCGCTTCTTTCCGTTTGGAGAGAGTGTTAGTGTTGGTGCAAGATAGGTGCACGTTGTGTCAAACGTACGAGGCTCGAAAATCATTTTGGGCCTTTTCGATGGTACCACTAGGTGACGAGGCTCAAGTGGAAGCTTCGTTTGGTCCTTTTGGACATAGTGCTAATCTTGACGCAAGATAGGTGCACGGTTTTGCGTCGAACGCGTACCATAGGCTCGGAAATCATTTTGGGCCTTTTGATGGAACTCCTAGGTGGCGTGGGTCATGTGGAATCTCACTTCTTTATCATTGGAGATAGTGTTAGTGTCGGTGCAAGATAGGTGCTCGGTTTGCGCCAAACGTACCATTTGACTCAGAATGTCATTTTGGACGCACCCGATGGGTACCACTAGGTGACGAGGCTCGAGTGGAAGCTCGTTTTGGTCCGTTTGGAGATAGTGCTAATCTTGATGCAACATAAGTGCCTTTGTTTGCGTCGAACATACCATATGCTCGGAAATGATTTTGGATGGACCTGATGGAACTCCTAGGTGATGTGGGTCATTTGGAATCTCTCTTCTTTCCGTTTCGAGACAGGCATTAGTGTCGGTGCAAGATAGGTGCATGGTTTGCGCTAGACGTACCATAGGCTCAGAAATCATTTTGGATGCACCAGATGGTACCACTAGGTGACGAGGCTCAAGTGGAAGCTCATTTCGATCTGTTTGGAGATAGTGCTAATCTTGACGCAAGATAGGAGCATTGTTTGCGTCGAACGTACCATAGGCTCGGAAATTGTTTTGGACGCACCCGATGGAACTCCTAGGTGACATGGGTCATGTGGAATCTCGCTTCTTTCCATTTGGAGACAGTGTTAGTGTTGGTGCAAGATAGTTGCACGCGTTGTGCCAAACGTACGAGAGGCTCAGAAATCATTTTGGACGCACTCGATGGTACCACTAGGTGACGAGGCTCAAGTGGAAGCTTCGTTTCGGTCCTTTCGGACATCGTGCTAATCTTGACGCAAGATAGGTGCACGGCTTGTTTCGTCGAACGCGTACCATAGGCTCGAAAATCATTTTGGGCGCACCCGATGGAACTCCTAGGTGACGTGGGTCATGTGGAATCTCACTTCGTTATCATTGGAGATAGTGTTAGTGTCGGTGCAAGATAGGTGCTCGGTTTTGCGCCAAACGCGTACCATTGACTCAGATATCATTTTGGGCCTTTTCGACGGTACCACTAGGTGATGAGGCTCGAGTGGAAGCTCGTTTCGGTCCGTTTGGAGATAGTGCTAATCTTGATGCAACATAAGTGCACTGTTTGCGTTGAACATACCATATGCTCGGAAATGATTTTGGATGGACCTGATTGAACTCCTAGGTGACGTGGGTCGTTTGGAATCTCTCTTCTTTCCGTTTCGAGACAGGCGTTAGTGTCGGTGCAAGATAGGTGCATGGTTTGCGCTAGACGTACCATAGGCTCAGAAATCATTTTGGATGCACCCGATGGTACCACTAGGTGACAAGGCCCAAGTGGAAGCTCATTTTGGTCTGTTTGGACATAGTGCTAATCTTGACGCAAGATAGGAGCACGGTTTGCGTCGAACGTACCATAGGCTCATAAATCGTTTTGGACACACCTGGTGGAACTCCAAGGCGACGTGGGTCATATGGAATCTCGCTTCTTTATGTTTGGAGACATTGTTAGTGTCGGTGCAAGATAGGTGCATGGTTTGCGCTAGACGTACCATAGGCTCAGAAATCATTTTGGATGCACCCGATGGTACCACTAGGTGACGAGGCTCAAGTGGAAGCTCGTTTCGATCCGTTTGGAGATAGTGCTAATCTTGAAGCATGATAGGAGCACGGTTTGCGTCGAACGTACCATAGGCTCGAAAATTGTTTTGGACGCACCCGATGGAACTCCAAGGTGACATGGGTCATGAGGAATCTCGCTTCTTTCCGTTTGGAGAGAGTGTTAGTGTTGGTGCAAGATAGGTGCACGCGTTGTGTCAAACGTACGAGAGGCTCAGAAATCATTTTGGACGCACTCGATGGTACCACTAGGTGACGAGGCTCAAGTGGAAGCTCGTTTCGGTCCTTTCGGACATAGTGCTAATCTTGACGCAAGATAGGTGCACGGTTTGCGTCGAGCGTACCATAGGCTCGGAAATCATTTTGGACGCACCCGATGGAACTCCTAGGTGACGTGGGTCATGTGGAATCTCACTTCGTTATCATTGGAGATAGTATTAGTGTCGGTGCAAGATAGGTGCTCGGTTTGCGCCAAACGTACCATTGACTCTGATATCATTTTGGACGCACCCGACGGTACCACTAGGTGACGAGGCTCGAGTGGAAGCTCGTTTCGGTCCGTTTGGAGATAGTGCTAATCTTGATGCAACATAAGTGCACTGTTTGCGTCGAACATACCATATGCTCGGAAATGATTTTGGATGGACCTGATGGAACTCCTAGGTGATGTGGGTCATTTGGAATCTCTCTTCTTTCCGTTTCGAGACAGGCGTTAGTGTCGGTGCAAGATAGGTGCATGGTTTGCGCTAGACGTACCATAGGCTCAGAAATCATTTTGGATGCACCAGATGGTACCACTAGGTGACGAGGCTCAAGTGGAAGCTCATTTCGATCTGTTTGGAGATAGTGCTAATCTTGACGCAAGATAGGAGCATTGTTTGCGTCGAACGTACCATAGGCTCGGAAATTGTTTTGGACGCACCCGATGGAACTCCTAGGTGACATGGGTCATGTGGAATCTCGCTTCTTTCCATTTGGACACAGTGTTAGTGTTGGTGCAAGATAGGTGCATGGTTGTGCGCTAAGCGTACCATAGGCTCGAGAAATCATTTTGGATGCACCGATGGTACCACTAGGTGACGAGGCTCAAGTGGAAGCTTCGTTTGGGTCCTTTTGGACATAGTGCTAATCTTGGCGCAAGATAGGTGCAGGTTTGCGTCGAACGTACCATAGGCTCGAAAATCGTTTTGGGCGCACCCGATGGAACTCCTAGGTGACGTGGGTCATGTGGAATCTCACTTCGTTATCATTGGAGATAGTGTTAGTGTCGGTTGTAAAGATAGGTGCTCGGTTTTGCGCTAAACGTACCATTGACTCAGATATCATTTTGGACGCACCGACGGTACCACTAGGTGATGAGGCTCGAGTGGAAGCTCGTTTCGGTCCGTTTGGAGATAGTGCTAATCTTGATGCAACATAAGTGCACTTTGTTTGCGTTGAACATACCATATGCTCGGAAATGATTTTGGATGGACCTGATTGAACTCCTAGGTGACGTGGGTCATTTGGAATCTCTCTTCTTTCCGTTTGGAGACAGGCGTTAGTGTCGGTGCAAGATAGGTGCATGGTTTTAAGCTAGGCGTACCATAGGCTCAGAAATCATTTTGGATGCACCGATGGTACCACTAGGTGACGAGGCTCAAGTGGAAGCTCGTTTTGATCCGTTTGGACATAGTGCTAATCTTGGCCATGATAGGAGCACGGTTTGCGTCGAACGTACCATAGGCTCGAAAATTATTTTGGACGCACCCGATGGAACTCCAAGGTGACATGGGTCATGAGGAATCTCGCTTCTTTCCGTTTGGAGAGAGTGTTAGTGTTGGTGCAAGATAGGTGCATGGTTTGTCTAGGCGTACCAGAGGCTCGAAAATCATTTTGGATGCACTTTCGATGGTACCACTAGGTGACGAGGCTCAAGTGGAAGCTCGTTTGGTCCGTTTGGACATAGTGCTAATCTTGACGCAAGATAGGTGCACGGTTTGCGTCGAGCGTACCATAGGCTCGGAAATCATTTTGGGCGCACCCGATGGAACTCCTAGGTGAAGTGGGTCATGTGGAATCTTCTTCTTTATCATTGGAGATAGTGTTAGTGTCGGTGCAAGATAGGTGCTGGTTTTGCGCTAAACGTACCATTGACTCAGATATCATTTTGGACGCACGGCGACGGTACCACTAGGTGACGAGGCTCAAGTGGAAGCTCGTTTCGTCCGTTTGGAGATAGTGCTAATCTTGATGCAACATAAGTGCACTGTTTGCGTCGAACATACCATATGCTCGGAAATGATTTTGGATGGACCTGATGGAACTCCCTAGGTGATGTGGGTCATTTGGAATCTCTCTTCTTTCCGTTTGGAGACAGTGTTAGTGTCGGTGCAAGATAGGTGCATGGTTTGCGCTAGGCGTACCATAGGCTCAGAAAATCATTTTGGATGCACCGATGATGGTACCACTAGGTGACGAGGCTCAAGTGGAAGCTTCGTTTGATCCGATTGGAGATAGTGCTAATCTTGGCGCAAGATAGGAGCACGGTTTAAATCGAACGTACCATAGGCTCGGAAATTGTTTTGGGCGCACCGATGGAACTCCTAGGTGACATGGGTCATGTGGAATCTCGCTTCTTTCCATTTGGAGACAGTGTTAGTGTTGGTGCAAGATAGTTGCAGCGTTGTAAAACGTACGAGAGGCTCGAAATCGTTTTGGACGCTTTCGATGGTACCACTAGGTGACGAGGCTCAAGTGGAAGCTTGTTTTGGTCCTTTTGGACATAGTGCTAATCTTGACACAAGATAGGTGCACGGTTTGCGTCGAGCGTACCATAGGCTCGGAAATCGTTTTGGACGCACCCGATGGAACTCCTAGGTGACGTGGGTCATGTGGAATCTCACTTCGTTATCATTGGAGATAGTGTTAGTGTCGGTGCAAGATAGGTGCTCGGTTTGCGCCAAAGCGTACCATTGACTCAGATATCATTTTGGGCCTTTTCCACGGTACCACTAGGTGACGAGGCTCGAGTGGAAGCTTCGTTTGGTCCATTTGGAGATAGTGCTAATCTTGATGCAACATAAGTGCATTGTTTGCGTCGAACATACCATATGCGTGGAAATGATTTTGGATGGACCTGATTGAACTCCTAGGTGACGTGGGTCGTTTGGAATCTCTCTTCTTTCCGTTTGAGACAAAGCGTTAGTGTTGGTGCAAGATAGGTGCATGGTTTGCGCTAGACGTACCATAGGCTCGAGAAATCATTTTGGATGCACCCGATGGTACCACTAGGTGACGAGGCCCAAGTGGAAGCTTCGTTTTGGTCCGTTTGGACATAGTGCTAATCTTGACGCAAAGATAGGAGCACGGTTTGCGTCGAACGTACCATAGGCTCGTAAATCGTTTTGGACACACCTGGTGGAACTCCAAGGCGACGTGGGTCATCTGGAATCTCGCTTCTTTCTGTTTGGAGACATTGTTAGTGTCGGTGCAAGATAGGTGCATGGTTTGCGCTAGACGTACCATAGGCTTAGAAATCATTTTGGATGCACCCGATGGTACCACTAGGTGACGAGGCTCAAGTGGAAGCTTCGTTTTCGATCCGCTTGGAGATAGTGCTAATCTTGACGCAAGATAGGAGCACGCGGTTTGCGTCGAGCGTACCATAGGCTCGAAAAATTGTTTTGGGCGCACCCGATGGAACTCCTAGGTGACGTGGGTCATGAGGAATCTTGCTTCTTTCCGTTTGGAGACAGTGTTAGTGTTGGTGCAAGATAGGTGCACGCGTTGTACAGTCAAACGTCGAGAGGCTCGAAAATCATTTTGGGCCTTTTCGATGGTACCACTAGGTGACGAGGCTCAAGTGGAAGCTTCGTTTGGGTCCTTTTCGGACATAGTGCTAATCTTGGCGCAAGATAGGTGCACGGTTTTGCGTCGAGCGTACCATAGGCTCGAAATCATTTTGGGCGCACCGATGGAACTCCTAGGTGATGTGGGTCATGTGGAATCTCACTTCATTATCATTGGAGATAGTGTTAGTGTCGGTGCAAGATAGGTGCTTGGTTTGCGCCAAACGTACCATTGACTCGAGATATCATTTTGGGCCTTTTAAGACGGTACCACTAGGTGACGAGGCTCGAGTGGAAGCTCGTTTGGGTCCATTTGGAGATAGTGCTAATCTTGATGCAACATAAGTGCACTTTGTTTGCGTCGAACATACCATATGCTCGGAAATG